>MU204318.1:2293466-2356148 GCA_017309775.1 Paedocypris sp. Pulau Singkep | reverse complement strand
GCTTGTATATGTATTGTATTACAGCATAGTTAATTTCACTGGCACATCCTCTTGCCTTAAAAGAAAGAACATTATACACTTTAGACTTGACCTTTAAAACGCCCAGAGTAGCTAGGTGTTTGTGTGGCTTGTTGTTCCTTGGGTTGTAGGGCTTCAGCTAGAGCTTTGGTTTGGCTGTGAAAGTGGAACCCGGCTGGCCAGCTACAGAGATGAGACGGCTTCCTCCCTGGCCTTGTGCATGGACATCTAAGCAAATTGCTCCTCTGGTTTCCGGCTGGAAATCTCTGAGTTTATTATTAAGTAATATTGTTCAAAAGTCTGTAATGTGCATGGTCAAGTTTGCCAGCGCGGTCAGCAACATGGGTTTCTCTTTAGATTTGAACTTTAAATGCTAGATGATGCTGCATGCTGGGGCACATGACAAGCAAAACACTGTATTTTATAATGGTTTTGCACTTTTTCTTAAAGCACAGGAAATCTCTTACTGGTCCATTAATTAAATACTTGTTTTCATGTTTCGTTCATTTAAATTGTGGTCACTGGTAATTCGTGATGGTTTCACCATGTTCATACAGTATGTTTGACAGACCATATACAGGAGATAAATCTAAAATAATTGTGTTATGTGTGGATGGAAATGCGTTTATAAAGCATCAGCCCTGCTGATTTTCCATTCAAGCCTTTGGCTAATAATTACTATAATTCTGCTCAAAATGGGTGGAGCCTGATTCACTCTGGTGATAAGAGGGTAAACAGAGGTGGGGAGGGGCCACAATGAGTCACACCTGCTTTGTGGCGAATTATTAAGTAATTATGATGTAAATCTCCATGACTAGATTGCTGTTCCAGATCATGCTTCTATCTGGCTTTAGCAGCTTTGTGTCACTCAAGGATGTTTGTAAATTACAGAAAATCTTCTCAAATTTTAGAAAAAATGAATACATATTTTTTGGAATTTATTTTAGGTTTTTGTTAATTCTACATGAAATGTCTGTAATCATAAGATTGTAATTCTAGCAATGCAGTATAGAAATCTTCTGAAACTTTTTTTTAAATAGAATATTAAAATAATTGTAACTTTTTTTTTTATTATTATACTTTCATATCTAAAAAAATGTTTGTGACATAAATATATGTCAGTCATGGGTCATCAATCATAATTTCATCTCCTGCATATACTAATAAAGCGTTGCAGCCCAAAACACATTACTAAAATGGGGAATGAGGAATATTATACGTCTATCTAATATTATGTTCAGTTGCATAACGGCTATGTTTTTGTCTTGATCAGAGTGGATTCACTCCTCTTCACATTGCTGCACATTATGGCAACATCAACGTGGCAACTCTTCTGCTCAACAGAGGAGCAGCCGTGGACTTCATGGCAAGGGTAAGGTCATGGGTTCAGCTGTGGACCCTCCATGTCATAACTATGCATTATCGATTTGCTACTGCAGATAGCGCTTTGGAGTAAAATATGCATGCAGTTTTTTATAGACCGATAGGTGGCGGTGTTTCCCGCTGTATTTCCACCAGACTGAAGCTTAATGCAGCAGAAGTGTGATGATGAATGAGCTAAATGATCTGCCCAAGGCTCTGTGTGGGCACACATGCTCTCATCTAAAGCCTCTGCACATTTGCCAAATACCCTTTCGGCTGGAGCTGTTATAACCCTATAAACCGTCATATGTCCTAAAATGTCCTAAACAAACAGCTCAGCCTGAGGGTCAAGCGGTCCTACATTATTTCATCGGTTTATATCAATATGGTTGATTTTTGGACATTTGGGTTGTGTAAAAATCCTACGCGTACATGCTGTGTTTTGCACGCAGAATGACATCACTCCGCTGCATGTGGCGGCTAAGAGAGGGAACGGAAATATGGTGAAATTGCTGTTGGACCGAGGAGCAAAAATCGAAGCCAAGACAAAGGTAAAACTGCAAAAGTACACACAAAAATAGCTGCAATGTGTCTTAGATTATAAAATTTAGAAGATCATTGTTACCTGATGACAGATAAATGCTTTAATATTATGTCTATATAAATGTATTACATCTTAATTCTAGTGGTAAAATCACAGAACAGTATTTGTACGCAGCAAAAATATATAAAAGCATATTTTTATTGGTGATTATTGAAAAAGATACTACTTATATTGATATAAAACTAATTTGATGCCAATTTTATTCTGGCATGCATTGTTGACATTAGCAAAAGCTACTGATAAAATGACTAAAACTGTAAAAATATGTAATACGTATTTTGATTGAACAACAGATTTTGCTAATATAAAAATTGTGACTATAAAGAGTTTATGTTTTATATTATTAACAACATTTTTTTCCCTGAAAAGCATTTCCTGTGTGGACCAACAAAAAGTTTTAGCCTGAATTTGATAAAATTTTATATAATGTGAATAAAATATCAACTATGCCTCTCCAGAGTTGAACTTCTGAGTACTGTACTGTACGTTAGTTACTGTTAGTTATTGGATCGCAGAAAAATCTAAGATTGTTTCATTGGATAGCAGAAAAATCTAAATTGTTACAGTAACATTTTTGTTCTGACCCAGCGGTGAAGGTGACTTGGCAAGATCCCATAAATTCTATATTGCAATACATTATGCTGCGTAAAGTGAGTTACTTTGCAGGACTTATTAAAGATATCAGCAAAAAACAAGTCAATGAGCAGCTGGATGTGCTGTCCTCTTGTGAAATGTTGTGGTATCAGCTGTTCATAAGATATCACAGGTTGGCTGTACTTTAGGAACATTTACTGCATGTGTGTGTGTGTGTGTGTGTGTGTGTGTGTGTGTGTGTGTGTGTGTTTGTGTAGGACGGTTTAACTCCTCTGCATTGTGGCGCACGGAGTGGACACGAGCAGGTTGTGGAGATGCTTCTGGACAGAGGAGCTCCCATTCTTTCCAAGACAAAAGTAAGTCATCTTGCTGCAATAATTTGCTTGTATTTTGCGTACGTGCATGTGGGAATTTATATTTCTGGGCCGTGTGAAACGTGCTCATGACCGCCCCCAGGAGGCCGAAGTGTAAATGCAGCTAAAATTACAAGAATGCATTTTAGAAAAGAAAAATATATTTTAGATTTAAGAAAAAAACGAATTTCTTTCAAAACATCAAGAAATGAAATAAATAATAAAGCGTTCATTTTATTATTTTCATTAATTTTAATCCATTTAATAATTAATGTACCTTTTTTGTGAGCAGTTTGTGAGCCTGTCTATAATATACATGGTATCATGGGTATACATGGAATCAATGTATACGTTCCTATAAATATATGTTCCTATATTTTGCTCAAACAGAACGGTTTAAGTCCACTGCACATGGCGACACAAGGAGATCACCTGAACTGTGTCCAGCTGCTTCTCCAGCACAATGCCCCCGTGGATGATGTCACCAACGATTACCTAACTGCACTACATGTGGCCGCTCACTGCGGACATTACAAAGTGGCCAAAGTCATCGTAGATAAGAAGGCCAACCCAAACGCTAAAGCCCTGGTGAGGCACAGATGATGCTTCATTTCATTTCATTCTCATGTGCAAAGTTACATCAGAAATATAATAAACTGCTACATTGAAAAAAATTTATACTTAAAATAAAAAAAATGTAATTGTATTTCTAAAAAAATCTTTGTAACAATCTGAATGAACCGTTTTAAAATAATGTAAAAAATGTAACACATTTATTATAAAGAAACTCTATTTCAAACTTTTTTCAAAGTATAATATTTGTTATTTGTAATATATAATTTTCAGTGTGCATAAAATCACGGTAAAGACACAGTAAAAACAGAATAATATATAAAGGCAAGAGGCCAAAGTGTGTGTGTGTTCACTGGACCAGTCAATGGTTTTGTGGTTTCCTGCTGCTGGTAAAAGTGGGTGTGGCCTTGTTTCAGTTCAACTGTTAATCTAAGTGTGACGTTTATTCCCATCAACAGAACGGTTTCACACCTCTTCATATCGCCTGTAAGAAGAACCGGATGAGGGTGATGGAGCTGCTGCTGAAGCACGGAGCGTCGCTGCAGGCGGTCACTGAGGTACGAGATGGATGAAGATGCTTTGTAAAATTAAATTATTTATTGTTGTTATCTATTCGCTCACATTTAAAAGAAAAAAAACTGTGTAACCGTCAGTTGTGTAAAACACTTAAATACCAAATTTTATAAAAAACTATTAAAATATGGTATTAAAGCATTTTAGCTTTGTGTTTTAAGAGTCTTATCTTTTTATTCATTATTTTGCAGTCGGGCTTGACTCCCATCCACGTTGCTGCATTCATGGGTCACGAGAACATTGTGAAGCAGCTGACGCATCACGGAGCTTCACCCAACACCACTAACGTGGTGCGTTTCCTCCTTACGTGTGTTACTTTTGACATGTATAATAATTGTATGGTTTTAATGGAATCTTCAAACATGTTCTTCGGAAACCGTGATCTTTAAAAGATGCATGTACAATATCAGAACATCAGAGATTTTTTTCGAGGAAAATGTTGGTTTATTTATTAATAAATGTAATATATTTTTTAATATTGCTTTATATTTATATTGCAAATTTAGCTGTTAAGCAAGGTAGTGAAGACAAGTATGCATCATATATAACAAATAATTGTTGCACATAACATTTCTAGTATTATGACTTTTCGAGACTAAACAGTGTGTTTGCTAATAACCGTGGTAATATGTATGCAATATTATTATGTATAGTGTGCTGTAACAGGACTCATTATGTTTCAGAGAGGTGAAACCGCATTGCACATGGCAGCGAGAGCCGGCCAGGCTGATGTGGTCAAGTATCTTCTTCAGAACGGAGCTAAAGTGGACATCAAAGCCAAGGTGGAGACTTACGTCAGATGCCAATATGCCAACATCCCCTTTAACCAACACGCACACTCGCAACACACCAGACAACCAGATGCTGTTCCTTTAATCTCTTTGATTTGATCTAATAAAAAAATTGCCCTTAATCCATCATGATGTTTTGTAGGATGACCAGACAGCCCTGCACATCGCTAGTCGCCTGGGAAAGATGGAGATTGTGCAGCAGTTACTCCAGAAGGGGGCGCTGCCCAACACTGCCACCACCTCCGGCTATACCCCGCTCCACCTCTGTGCCCGTGAGGGTCATCAGGAGATCGCAGCCCTTCTTCTGGACCAGGGGGCTTCTCTGTCTGCAACCACCAAGGCATGAGCTGTTTGGTCTCATATGGCAACGTAAAGAAAATAGAATTCATCATAATTATAATCTCTTTTTTGCTTCCATGCAAACCTGCAGAAGGGGTTTAGTCCCCTGCACGTGGCTGCAAAGTACGGGCAGCTTGAGGTGGCCAATCTTCTGTTGCAGAAGAAAGCCGTGCCTGATGCAGCTGGCAAGGTTGGTGAACATTCAGTTTGACATAGAATGTATGATATGATATGATATATGATATGATATAATATGATATGATATGATATGATATGATATGATAATGTAATATATTATTAGATTTAAATATATTTTTAAATAATATATCATTAAATAATAAAATATAATGTTTCATGATGCTGTTGTGTTTTTCTGTACGGTATCCTTGTGTACTGACAGTGCCTATAAATAAAATGTATTATAATATAATATAATATAATATAATATAATTTAAAATAATATACAGTAAAGTATAGTATAGTATTTCATGTTGTATATTTCAGTGTCGTGTAGTATAGTATAGTATGGTATAGTTTAGTGCAGTGCAGTATAGTATAAGAGAAAAAAATAGAATTTAATTGAATTGCCTTTATTTTTATTGTACATAAAGCATACATGAAATTTGGATGAGCTCTTGGTTACATGAGACAAAAATATAAAATAGTGATTTATTTTATACAACTGAGATGTTATGTTTAGCAAATGTACTAATTTAGCAAATTTGCCAAATATATAATGTAAATAAAACATGTAAGCAGGAGACACACTAGGTTAACAAACACATGTTTTATCCATACATATAACACGATATTGACATTATATCATGGCAATTGACCACAATGAGGTCATGTAAGGTAAGGTGATACTATCCTGACCTTGTGATCTTGTGGTTAAGCCCCCTGGTGGTGGCCTAGTGCAATAAACACTTGTTAAAACATGTTGATATTGAGAGTTTTATATCCAATCAGTGTCCAGTATATAATCTAATAAATGGTTCTAGTCATATAGTAGTATTGTTGAATTACCTGGTCATCTTGACGACCTGGTTCCTTTAACCAAGATTAAACCTTTTATCAAACACAAATATTGAATTGTGAATATTTGTGAACAATTAATCATTAAACAAAATCATAATGTGACTCTAATTCTATTAAATTTAAGTATTATTCGTTTAATTGTTATTAATTATGATTTAAAAATATATATATTCTTATTAAACAATTCCAGCTGAGAGTTTTCATGACATACTTTTCTACTTCCCATTTCTCTCTGTTTTTCACCGTTCGACAGGAGACTTTTAGACTTTTAGACTTTAAAAAAAAAAAAGATTTAAACAAGTCTGAGCAGTATTAAAATCCATGAACATTTGGCAAAATCTCTCTCTTTCCCATGCAGAACGGATACACTCCCCTCCACATTGCGGCCAAGAAGAACCAGTTGGACATCGGGACGACACTACTGGAGTACGGCGCGGAGTGTAACACGGTGACGCGGCAGGGCATCAGTCCTCTCCACCTGGCAGCACAGGAAGGCAGCGTGGACCTGGTGTCTCTGCTGCTCTCAAAACACGCTAATATTAATATGGGCAATAAGGTGAAGACTCCACAGACGGAGCGTGTGGCTCGACACCAGCACTTTTACTGAGTGTGTGCTCCTGAACACAGAATGGCCTCACGCCGCTGCACTTGGCTGCGCAGGATGACAGGGTGTGTGTTACGGAAGTGCTCCTGAGCCACGGAGCTGAGATCGATGCCCAAACCAAGGTCTGCTTTCAACATTCTTACACTTTCTAATTGATTTAATTGACTAAAAGGATTTATTGATGGGTGGTACGGTGGCATAGTGGGTGGGGCTTTGCCTCACAGCCAATACGTTCAAAATGAGATGTGAGGGCCAGTCTGGACTTGAATGTTCTCTGTGTGCTTGCGTGGGGTTCCTCTAGGTCAGTGATTCTTAACCATAGTTGGGCCCTGAGCACCACCTAGTGGACCGCAAGAAAAATGTCAGTTCTGTGGCTTTGGGCCGCAAGGGCTGCAGAACCACATTGCAGCTCCCCACCACTAGGTGACTCGGTTAACAATGTTCAGTGTTAACAATGTTAACCATGTTAACCATGTTAACACGCTCCAGTAAGCAGCAGCAGAGTAAGTCAGTAGCTGTAGAGTTCAAATCAAATTTTATTTGTCACGTACATGTACACACATGGTATGACATGTAGTGAAAAAAGTTTTTTATGCTTGCAATCTTTACGCTTTTTTTGCAGGAAAATGCAGGAAAAAATCTGAAACAACACAAAAACAGAAAAAACGTTTTAAACAAAAATTTGAACATTGGGGTTCAAAAAAAAAAAAATAATGAAATGCATTTCAGCATTTTATTATGTATTTATTTTATTACAGCTGAATTTTATTTATATAACTTTCTGGTGTTTTTTGAATTATACATATTTTAGATTAATAGTAATTAATAGTAATAAACACCTTTTTCAGTGTTTATACTTCATATAAACACAACCTAAATATTGATTTGGATTGGCTGCAATAATGTTTGTTTTAATGGGCCTCGGGCCACTTTGATCTGGGAAATGTGGGCCCTGAGGTCAAAAAGGTTAAGAACCCCTGCTCTAGGTCACCAACGGAAAATTACCCACCGGTGTGATTGAGAGTGTGAGTGTGTCCTGCTCTGTGATTGGTAAGCTGACGATCCAGGGTGTGTCTCACCATCAGGCCCTATGATGTATGTTTTATGTGAATTTAAACCTATTTTTCCATTAATGAATGTCTTATTACCCAACAGAGTGGGTATACGCCATTACACGTGGCATGTCACTATGGCAATATGAAGATGGTTAACTTCTTGCTTGGGTGTCAATCCCGAGTTAACGCCAAAACAAAGGTGAGACTGATCTGATTGTGGGATGTGTATCTGTGGATATTGTGTTACTAGCTGTTGTTTGTTTCTGCACAGAACGGCTACACTCCTCTTCACCAGGCGGCACAGCAAGGACACACTCACATCGTGAATATGCTGCTTCATTATGGAGCTTCTCCGAACGAGCTCACGGCGGTGAGAGCTTCTGACATTTATGCATGACTCAGCACAGTCACTTTTAGGTTTTACACAATTTAGTCAACTTTTTACATGGACACATCACCCAAATAACGTTTTTTTAAGAGTTACAGTAGCCTCCCGCTTAAGTACACATCCCTGTTATGTGCCTTGTTTTTCTCTAAAATTCAAAGTTGAAACGAGCCAAACGATTGAATACCAGTAAACAGGACAGAACGTTTTTGAATTGTTTTATCATTCTCCCAAATCTTTCGGATGATGCTTTTACTAGCGTCTTACTCCCGTTCTATGGCACTCTTACTGGCAGAAGATGATAATTTCAAAATGATTTCGCTGTATTGAGAATCAATGCGGTTCTAAATGTTGGCTTTTGTTGCCAATCTTAAGTACGCTTAAGTACCTCTCGTGTAAGTACTCAAACCGCAGATGTGATTTGTCTACGTAAGCTGAAGGCTGTATAAAACACATTTCTCAGAAAAGGCCTGACCTTGTATAAGTGTAAGTGGGATACATAAGTCACTTTCTTTAAAATCATCTTATCGACACAGATACACCATGTGATGAAACTCATTTGTTATTTTGTTTTTCTGTTTATGCCAGAATGGAAATACAGCACTGTCCATCGCTCGACGGCTGGGATACATCTCAGTAGTAGACACACTTAGAGGACTTACTGATGAAAACCTCACTGCCACGGTAAGGTGTTTCACCATCTCTGCACTAAATAATGCCAAGCCATCCTAACCATCACACTATTAGAGATTAGAACTCGGCAACCTTTTAAAATGCAAATAAAATAACATACATGTTACCGAACCATCATCACACAGGGATTTTGTGAAACTAGAAGGTCAAACTTTGAGCTGGTTCTATCTAGATTATTTTTCTCTGTTCTTCTCTGAAAGCTCTTTATGAATAAAATTAAAGTAATATAGTAATTCTGACTTCTGTTGTGTTCATCAGCCTGTTACTGAGAAACACAAGATTAACGTTCCGGAGACCACCAATGAGTTCCTCGACATGTCCGACGATGAAGGTAAAGCTACGATCTAATATGCATATAATTTTAACAGAAGAGTACGTATCATTGCATATCATTATCAAAGTTTGCGTTCAAATCTCAAGAAAAGCATGACGTTGTTTGAATCGTTAAAGTAAATTTTTTTTACACTATTTCAAGGCGTTACTTTTTTTTACAGTAAGTACAGTAAGTTGCGTTAGAAGAGTGCTAAATGTAAATGCATATTTGCAAATGTATGTTTGACAGTGGTGAAAGATCATGAAGTCCAGACTGAAGGTGACAGAGGTACACAAGATCTTCAGATTCGCTTGGTCATTGCTTCGACTTTACATTATAACTAACATTCGATTTCCAGCTTTGCGGTGCAGTTTGCATTGTTGAGTTATTACACAGTAAATACACGCTTGGTGTGATTGCTGTGATTTCCTGTTAGCTGACTAACACTGTCTAACACTTTCTAATGCTTGCACACATACACACAGATGCCCTTCAAAGCCGTAATGTGCTGCCAAGCACTGGATAAAGCTCCTCCCGTGGCGTATAAGAACACATCACCACGTGTCCACTATGATGCCATGCTGTCTTGTGTCTCCTGGCGCAACGCTGAAATTTTCATGAGTTTAATGTCCCCGGCTGCATCTCGCTCCATGGTTACCGTCTTCGTGTTGGAGAGGTGAAGGGTGTGTGGTTACCTTGTAGCTCAGTAAATATGCAGAGGACGCTGCCTTGGCCCACTTGTGCCACCTCTCTACCTGAGAGAGAGAGAGAGAGAGAGAGACAGAGAGATAAAGGACATTACATATAAAGAATCCAACGCCATCGTTTTAGCATTCCAAGCCCAAAGCTGAGCTTAATTTAGTGGGCATTAATGAACGTGGATGTGGAGTTCGCAGAAGAAACCTACAATAGGTTTGTAGCTTATCCCGTAAGGTATCTGTGTAATCCTGTTGAGCTGCAGGAAGGTCTCCTGTTGGTCACCCTTTAATTCCGGTGGCATTGTCGTTATCAGTTTGGTGTTCGGATTTGTGCATGCTTTATCATTTCAGTAGGTTTGCAAGAATTCTATATGGTGAAGGACTTGTTAGATAACGGATGCTACTAACCTATCTGGGATGTTCTTATGTGTGAAGTTCCTGCCTGCTCTGCCTTCATTCTCCCGTGTTGACAGTCTTATCGGTGTTTTAGTTCCACGAATGCACTTGCTGCTAGACCTGCAGAATCAGTTACTGTAGTGTGTGTGTGTGTGTGTGTGTGTGTGTGTGTGTGTGTGTGTGTGTGTGTGTGTGTGTGTGTGTGTGTGTGTGTGTGTGTGTGTGTGTGTGTGTGTGTGTGTGTGTGTGTGTGTGTGTGTGTGTGTGTGTGTGTGTGTGTGTGTGTGTGTGTGTGTGTGTTGGAGAAGGAGCAGATCTCCCCTGACATGTGAGAGTGCAGCTTTAGTAGATCCTCTTTCTCCTGAACCCAGTCTGCCTTTGTGATTTAACTTTTACCGGGCGAATGGAATGAAAGGATGTAAATCTCGCACATCCAGTGCCACGAGAGTTCGGCGCGGCGCGGGACGACAGACTCTCACATGACCGACCAGAATAGACCGTCCTCGCCTGTCTTGTTTTCTCGGAGGAAACTGCGCGCACTTCTCCGGGAACTCTCTGAAGGATAAACTCGCGTGGGATTTGTTATTCGGGATATGGCAGCGCTTTTATGTGAGTGTTCCGTCCGGAGCGTCGGTGTGTCGGAACACTGCGGTGTTTTGGCGCTGTACTGCAGACGCTGTTTACCGCTGTGGGGATGTTTTACCTCACCCGGCGTCTGTAAACTTCAACATATGTGCGGTTCAAAAGCGTGAATGTACTGTTGGTGAACACTGTCGGTTATTAGTTAATGTTGTGTGGGTGAATTAGCCGGCTAGGGGAGCGGAGCGGAGGAGTTGGGCTGCGGGAGGGGAGGGGCTGCAGCACGGGGAGAAGGACAAGCGAGAGTCGCGTTAGTGAGAGGAACTCGGATGTTGGCTGCTACTCAAAAGCTGCTGTTCCATATAAAACGTACTGTTTTTGATATTATCATCAGCGCTTTGTTTTTTATTGTTTTAAGTGTCTTTCTAGAAAAACGCGGGACTATTTGTTATACTATTAATATACTTGCGATTGACTTATTTTTTACATTTTGTTTTTAGTACAGTATACGCTGGATAACGTGTAGTCTTGTTTACTTATTGTTGACAGTATCTTTTTAGTAGGTTTTTTTTTTTTTTTTTCAACTTTAGTGTAAGACCATTTAAATTATCTACAGTGTGTGCACAGTACATTAGGCACAATTAGCAATTCATTATTTTGCTTTATAATAACTATCAAAACATTTTAAACGTATGTAAATGATGTGATTGTTTGATTTACTATTATTTTAGTATACTTCCATTTTAGAGTACTTCTAGTCTGCCAGTCATATTCAATTATTATTTTCAGCATTTATTTTTTTTATTTTTATATTTTGCCATGATATTTCTCGTTGTTATACAAAATCAGCTAGTCTTAGAAAAACTTCTTTAAGACTTACATCTTAAAGAAGACTGGCTTGAAACAACCTATATGCTTGGGAGGGGGGGGGTACTAAAAGCTGAACTAAGACTACACATCACAAGAGACCAAAAACCATTGACTAAAAAACAAAACTGACAAAATCCAAAACTAATTTATCCACTTTAGTCCAGAAGCCTTTTTAAAGTGCAGCCAAAGAGATAAATGTCACAGCGATGACCTGATGCAGCAGAAACTTTCTTCCATTGTTGCAGTGAAATATTGCTACTGAAGACTGTTATTCAAGGTTGGGCTGAAAAACACTTTGGTGTAAAGTGACATTGATTAATAATCTAGAGCCTAGATGTTGAACATCCTGAAGCTGATGGTGTGGACTTGTGGTACAATCAGTATCTCTGACCCCAACAAGGGACAATCTTTGAATTACTATCATTTATGCACGAGTCTCTTAACCTCAGATTGGTCCTGAGGGGCTGTTCTGCAGCTTTGGGCTTGATTTAATTAACAGAACAGAGAGGACGCTGACTGTGCGGTTGTTTATGGCTCACCTTACCTGCCTGTCTTTGTCTTGTCCATGTAGGTGAAGATGCGATGACCGGCGAGACTGAGAAATATCTCCGGCCGCAGGACCTGAGAGAGTTGGGGGATGACTCCCTGCCGCAGGAGGGGTACATGGGTTTCAGTATTGGAGCCCGCTCTGCCAGGTATTGGCGGTCATTTACATGTTTGCGTGTGAGTGTGAAGCTGCTTGCTGGGGCTTGCTGTTTGGTTAGGGAGGTTTCATATTGATTAGAGTGGTAGAGATTACAATTAATATTTAAGTCATTATACAAAAAAACTTGTGGGAGATTATTTTAATACATTAATTCTTATAAATATAATTAGACAGAACGACTAAAGGATGGATGGATGGAAGGATTGATGGATTGATGGATGGATGGATGGATGGATGGATGGATGGATGGATTGATAGACAGATAGACAGACAGACAGATAGATAGATAGATAGATAGATAGATAGATAGATAGATTGATAGATAGATAGATAGATAGATAGTTAGTGGATAAATGCGTCTTCCAAATGACTGTAAAGTAAAGTAAAGATATATGGGGCAAAAATGACTCTAAATATCTTATTATTCATACAATATGATCAAAATCGTCTTCATATGTATCTCATTCATTAATACAGTGGTTCCCAACCTTTTCTTGTTTGAAGCACCCTTGGAAAGCCTTTCAAAAGTTCCCGGCACTCTTATAAGGAAATAGATATTTAAAATCTCCGTAGCTTTATTATTATTATTTATTTATTTGTTTCATTTCGAGAATTTGCATGCAACAACACCTTATACCTAGTCCTAGATGATATGAGAATACTGTTTACACTGATTCTGCCTTAATAAAAAAAAAAAATTTTTCCCCGAAATTTTGGCGGCACCCTCAAAAGATCTCACGGCACTCCTTAGTGCCACGGCACACTGGTTGGGAACCACTGCATTAATACGTACATATTAAAACCTGTAAGCTGAATTGAGCTGAATTTTTCAACCCAGACTCCTGGGCTATGTTATGCGTAGCACATATACAGTAGTCACTGCTCTTATGTAAGACCTTAGCTACACATAGCACTTCATCACTGCAGATGGATGAGAGAAGAGACACGTGAGTGGAAAGGATGTAATGGAAAGCAAACGCCGCGTGACAAAGATCCTGAGTTGACGATGGGACTGATCAAACACATCTGATTAGTTCAGTAAATTATACGTCAGGGGATAGAGTGTCGACGGACAGGAAATTCATTATTTCAGTGACATCATCACCTGGAAAAAACACTGAGGGACAAAGTCTAGAAGATGTGTGGCTGTATGTGTTTAATCTTGATGCCTTTGTGTAGCCGACTTTCAATTTCAGATATACTGCTCATTTAAAAATAGTTTGATGATATTATAAAATATTGCAGATGATAGTATAAAATAGTTCTGTTAAGGGATAGAAATTGTTACAATGTAATTCAAAATATCCCCATAAAATTGAATCTTTGTTGTTATGGAAATTGCGAGTGCTACTTTTCTTGGCGCAGGCGTTACAAAATAATTAAGCAAAAGCATGAATAAATAATAAAGTATAGACTTACACTGCGGCAACTTCAAGCATCTTTCACACAAATTCCACTCATTGATATAATTTGATTTCATATTTTGATCATTGCAAAATATTCAGTTAGCACGAGGTGTAAAATTGCTTATTTGTTCTGGATTTTACATGGTTAAAATGAGGTTGAAGGTATTTGTGCAGATTTTTACATAATATTTTTTTTCATTGATCGCATTAACCGAGCTTCATTTGTTCTTAAACCGGCCTGTTGCTTGTTTGGATCTTGCCCACTGAAACGCCCTCAACACATGCTGTGTGCCACGCTTTACTCTCACTGCTTCTGCCACGTCCAGTGCTGTTTACTGTCTTTTCTCTTTCTTGGCTCCTCTCATTCTCACTAGCCCCAGAATAAGGTAAGTGTGACCTCTCTTTCTCTCTCGCTCTGTCTCTTCCACATGATGTTTCTGTTGCTGCCCTTTTCCACACTTACTACAACTCCCATCATGCCTCAGTCCACCGTGTCATCTGGTGCAGTGCGTTTCTTGGAGAAAGCCACTTTAATTCACAGACGCCTGAGCCAACAAATTCAGTTTGTCAGCTAAAGTATCGGACTCTTGTGTGTTCGGGTTTGATTTATTCTGGCAGATGTGCTTTTCATCGGTCACATAAAGCCACCAGACACTTCTTAAGACGCGGTATGATGCTAGAAACAAGAACGAGAGGGCAGCAGCTGTGTGTTGTGAATTGTGTGTATATTATTTAGTGGTTTTCATTAGATGTCCGTGGTGTCTGGAATATTACTGTTTGTACGTTGTCTATTATTAATGTGTTTTGGTCGCTGTAGTTTTTGTTCAGTGTGGCATGTTATTTTTATTGTTGTTTTTTTTTTTTCAATCGTGTGAAACTTTGTGACATCCAGGGACACGTGCTTTCAGAGTTATTACATTAAATGAGGAATCCTAGTTCATTTCATCCTTAAATTCAATTTGATTTATTGTTTATGATTTATGACACTTAACCCAGATAGCAATATAAGCTGATAGGAACTATTTGATTAAAATATATATATTTCTGGGCTTGTTTTTGGAAAGAAATTAGTGTATATTTCGTTTTTGCCAATATACAAAGTAATATAAAACAGATAATGCAATTTATATTTTTATTTTTATCTCTTTAACCTGACCTGTCTAGATTTTAAATTTCCCCGCTGTGGGACTAATAAAGGATTTTTCAATTCAATTCAATTCAATTCAATTTTATTTCATTAACAATTTTTTGTAGCATTGTATTATAGCAGTCAACATTTTAATATGTATTATACCATAATTGTGTTGTAAAATCCTGTATAACTACTGTATTCGGTGTGGTAGAGGAGTAAAAACACATGTAAACACTTAAGATTACAATATGTTATAATAAGCCAAAAAAAAAAAAAAAGTAGAGATGTGCTGATCAAGTGTTGTTAATTCTGTGCTTTACCTGAAAGATAATGCAGATGTACAGAGCTTTACCTTAAAATCCTGCTGATTGCTGCAAAAACAAGTGTAACACACACCGTGCAACCTGAGCACTGCTTTCCTCTGGCTCAGTCTGGTGTTTGACAGCAAAGACCATAGGTTCCATTCTCAGCAAAAACACAACAGTGTTCGAAAAAAAAACTGTAATGATGTTACGTAAGTCTCTTTGGATAATGTAAACAATGGTATCAGCGTATGAAAAATGGAGAAAACTGTTTTGAAAGTAGGACACTTTAGAGCTTGTAATCGCTTTTAGCAGCAGTACAAATAAAATGATAAAGAAAATATAATGGATTTCATATTTTCCATCAACTCCCCCAACACCACGCAGCTTTTTACTCTCTTTCACTGAAATATGTTTAAGACCTTAGAGCCCACACTCCTCTTCCCCTTATTCCTGTTTTCTCCTCAGCTTCATTTCTCATGCTCATTTCTTCAGAGTTTATTTTGTCCTCCCTGGATGTTGCATGTTTTAACCTTGTGTTTTGTTTTGTATTTGTTTGTTCGTCTCTGTGTGTGTCTTTGGCTCTGTGTTTGTGTGTTTTTCTGCTTGTGCGTGTGTGTGTGTGTGCGCGCACGTGTGAAACTCTTACACACTCCAGTCTGCGCTCCTTCAGCTCAGACAGGTCCAACACTCTGAACAGAAGCTCCTTCGCACGGGACAGCATGATGATCGAAGAGATGCTGGCACCTACTAAAGACACGGTAAGAAGCAGCTTTCTCATCCACACCGATCCGATGAACAGTTTTGGTTTAAATAGACATTTCATTCTTTATAACCAAAATAAAAATGACTTTAATAAACTTTATTTCATAAACTATCATTATCCCAGAAGACTTACGGGTATACTGTAGTAGTTCTTTACGAGGTACGGTAAAAAGGCAAGTCTTTTTGTAATCAGTCTAGCCTAAATTCTATTAGTCTAAATTCAAATTCTTGTTTAAATTCTAGTTCTATTGCTTGGGTTTTGAAAGAAAAAGTATTTGTTAAACATATACAAATACGTAAGTTCAAACGTTAACATCTCTGTCTAAATCTCTATTTAAATAGTTTTGGTTTCCAAATCCATGTGCATGAAATGGAAGTGTTTTTAGGAAAGAAAAAAAAAACATTCTTTGTCTGGTATTTGTCTTACAGTTGCTGAAAGTGTATGTGGGATAAAGCACAGTCGATGTCCTGGAATGTTTGTGTTTGGTCTCTTGAGATTTGCCCTAAAAATGAAGAAAAAAAAGAAAAGCGTACCTGTGTTAACAGACAGAAAGCGTGGAAACATTTTCTTTTTTTGTTGTGCTTGTAAATAAAGTCAATTTTTGGATATTTATCATCAGAATGATGAATAGAAATAGAATAGAGAGATGGGATATTAAACGTCAAGCATTTATTGTTATGTTTTAAACTGTTTGTTTTAGTTTTTCTATTCTGAAAAGTCTTAAAGTTCACACTGGACTAAAATCATATAAGAAGTGTATTTGGCAGATTATTGTGTGCTAAGATGCCATTCAGCATCTTGAGCCGTACACTGCATTAATAGATGTGATGTGTGGTGCATTTATTGTAAACTACACTACGAGGTTACCAACACATCTATGTGTGTCTTTTTTTTATAGCTTCAGAGTGTATTTAAAGATATTTCCTACATGGTGGACCCTCAGAATAAGGTATAGAGTTGGAATAATCATCATTATGGAAATATCATTTGCCATTTTGGTCCACTCTTGCATCCGTCTCTGTCTGTCACTTAATGCTTTGTCTCACTGCAAAGGAGAAGAGATGAATCCGCCTTTTAATATGGTTTATCAGTTTTGGCGAAAGAGTCATTGTCGTGTTTAATCCCAATTCATCATATTCCCATTATACCCATATTATATTTTCAAGATGTTTTATACATCGTGAAATCACCACATTTCATCAGAAACCTCTAGCATCAAAGTGATGCTTTAATATTGTAATGTAAATTCTTCTTCTTCTTCTTCTTCTTCTTCTTCCTCCTCCTCCTCCTTCATCTACTTCTTCCTCTTCTTCTTCTTCTTGTCCTCCTCCATCTACTTCTTCCTGTTCTTCTTCTCCTCCTCCTTCTTCTTCTTCTTATTCTCGTCCTCCCTCTCCTTCTTCATCTACTTCTTCCTCTTCTTTTTCTTCTTCTCCTCCTCCATATCCTCCTCCTCCTTCTTCTTTTTATTCCATCGTCTCCTTCCCAGCATCTGGCTGTTACCCGTGAATACAACAGTGAATGTTTGCGGCGGTACAGCTGGACGCCGGACACCGTGGACAACTCCAACAACACCGTGTGCAGTCCTGTGCATTCTGGGTAAGGATACGTCATTCTGTCTATCAGGATGTTTGCTTCTGGATGAAACGCTTATGTTTTCCCCTGCATTGTATTTTTTCCTGTGATTTCTTCATTTCTGTAGCCGTCATTGAGCTGAATCTGGTGTACATTATGGCTTTTACCTCTTTTTTTGCTGGATTTTTGCTCATTTTGGATAAAGCAGTATTAGTGTCCCATGGATGCCGTAAGAATTGGACTTGTTAAAGAACCGTGGAATCAAACCAGATGAATCATCTAGTTTTTCCTCCCACCTTTTTCCACACATTCTGCTGCTTTGTACACAATATGCGATTTGGTTTCTTGTCATTATCATGTGTTTTTTATATGTCAGCTGCTTTGCCTCAGAAGTGTTAATAATGAATGTTGTTATGTTTTTACCTCCTGCTTTCTGTTTCTTTTTGGTTTCTTTTCATTCATTTTTCCTTTTGCAGCCCTTCCTCCCCGCTTCCTCAGTATGACTCCAGGTGAAAACTGAGTCCGGTGACATCACTCTTTAAACTTTTTGTCCTGTCTTTTTTCCACCCCTTTTCTATTCGTCCTTCCTCGTTCTTCTTCCTTCTCTCTGTTGGTCCATTTTTTCTTATCTCCTCTGTGTGAGTGCTTCTCCACATCATGTTTGTATGTCAAGACAGTCTTTGGGAATTGACCTTGGTGTAGGGACACTGAGTCGTAGTAGATGATCAGCAGCTCCTGACTTTTGACCAATGAATTGCAGACACACATTAGTTTCACCATCAGTGAATTACGGAATAAATTATCACGTCCAGAAATTGACCAGCATCATCTCAACAGTTGGATGGTGTGGATTACCTGTAATTTTAGAATTATTTTGCTGGCAATATGAAATGAGTGAACAATTATCACTAGGTAGTTGTGTTTCCGTGGGGAATAAAAGTCAACAAATAATAAAAGTGTCCCTCTAACTAGCTACATATTTCATCTTTAATCTCACAAATACAACGGAAATCTTGTTCTTTATGACTCCATTTCCATAAAGAAAAAACACCATTATTAGGGCTGCACGATGGAAGGAACATGATAATCACATTATTCTTGGTTTAAATGCTGGTCACTTTTAATACCTGTGTGATCTGATATTCACTTTAATGTGCTTTACAGCACAATTGATTTGATTATATAATGATTTGCTATGAAAGTGTCACTGTTATCATAAGAACATAAAAAAAACAACTGTATTATATATTTTATATTTACAGATATAACAGAATTATATATTATAAACCTCACATTTGAACATGATGTTTTTAAATCTTCACTAAACAAATAATCACAAAGCAAAGCCATATCTGTTTGCTCTGACTCCGCCCATTACGGCAATACACAGTTATAAGTTTGTGTTTGATCCTTACACATTAATTTCACAATTTTGTGCTATTAATTAATAATATAAACTCCCGTTCAAAACGTTGGTGTCACCTAAACAATTGTGTGTGTTCCATGAAAAGTTACACTTTATTTTCTAAGAACAAGGATAGACTGTCGAGTTTCTGGCCATTTTGAGCGTTTGATTGACCCACGAATGTGATTCTTCAGCTAAACAGTTTCCAGCAGCGCTAACGTGATCAAACAAGGCTTTTACAATCATCCATTATCCTTCTGACACAATTAGCAAACACATTGTACCATTAAAACACTGGGGTGACAGTTGCTGGAAATGTTCCTCTATACACTTTAGTTGTTGCACCTCCAACCAGACATTTATAGCTAGAATAGTTATTCACCACATTAACAATGTATAGAGTGTATTTTTGATTAGTTTAGAGGTATTTTCATTGACAAAAACATTGCTTTTCTTTTAAAAATAAGGACATTTCAAAGTGACCCCAAATTTTTGAACGGTAGTTTAAGTACAATCAATCATGCAGCTCTAATCTGTTCTTATTATTTTAACTATTTTAACAAATAAAGGGTCTTTTGGGTGGATTGTTCATCTGTGGAGGTTTTCTTCTTGGTCACCATGTCGATCACTGGTCACGGCTTCGAAACAGTTGATCTTGGCAGTAAATAGGAAACATTTTTCCCAGCTTTCCACATACGTAGATTCCCGACCACAGAAAGAGTGGTAATACTTTGGTATGTCAGTATTTATGCAATCTCATCCTTTTCCTACCTCATGTTTGCATGTAGGAAAAAACACTGCCAGGTTTGAGAGCTCGAAGCTTTGCTCTTTTTTCCCCCCTCCGTTTTGCCTAAACTCTCTCTTTTGTGAGTTTCCTATATTTGTGTACGCTTTCTCTCGTGCTTTGACCTTCCTCTCTCCTCCTCCTCTTCCTCCTCACGCCGTGTGTTGGGTGTACAGTGATCACAGCATGGGAATCGTCTCTCACCCGTTGGTTTTTGTTTAGTGGGTTAGCGTGGTGTCCCTCTTTCTCTCTTTATCATTTCGTTTTTTTCCCATTAATTCTTTGTGTGATTCGCACAGGTTTCTAGTGAGTTTCATGGTGGATGCACGGGGTGGGTCGATGAGAGGCAGTCGGCACGATGGAATGCGTATTATCATACCACCGAGGAAATGTGCAGCACCTACACGAATCACCTGTCGCCTTGCCAAGCGCCATCGTCTGGCCTATCCGCCCCCTATGGTGGAAGGAGAGGGTCTGGTGAGCAGACTGGTGGAGATGGGCCCATCCGGCGCACAGTTTTTGGGGTAAACATTGCATGTTTGTTTTATAATATTTTAGAAATACGGTTTATTACAAGCACTAGGCAGTGGTTAGTGACTTTGAAGTGTGACTAAAAGGTTTTATATTTATATAGGTATTATACAGTTACAATATTATATAGGGCTGAGCAAACATTTTGAACTTATAATTGATCACATTTTTCCAGGTCAGTGATTTCAATTACTTTCCTTTGAAAAAACACTAGAGCTTGTGGAGTCACGTGACTTTACACCGCTCTGTCATGTTACTTTATTCTGCCAACATGTCGAGCATGTTACACAACAAAAAAACACAGTCTCCGTCGTTTTGCTAATTTTATACTTGTAATGAGAAAATTGTTTATTTTGTTTCCAAATGTACAAGTTATTTTATTTAAACAACTGAGGGCAAAAAAAAAGAAAAATTATATACAGATATTTTGTAATTGTAAATAAATTGTAATCGTGTTACTAAAATTAATAACGTTTATGATTTATTTGATATATATTTGAATAAAAGTTGAAATTATAACAGACAGAGAACTCTTATTACATATATAGGTTTGCATATTTGTTTTAATGTCTTTTGTTTTAATGTCAAAGGTTTTTGTTTGTGTAGCACTTTTGCCAACTGTGTTAATTTTAAGCCTGTCAGAAACTGCAACTGAAGTGTGCTTGACACCTTTCTTTCCTTCTTTCTTTCTTTCTTTCTTTCTTTCTTCCTTTTCAGCCCTGTGATTGTAGAAATCCCTCATTTCGGATCCATGCGTGGAAAGGAGAGAGAGCTGATTGTCCTTCGTAGTGATAATGGAGAATCCTGGAAGGAACATCATTACGACTGTAAAGTGACTGAGCTCAGCTCGATCCTTAATGGCATGGATGAGGGTGAGCAACAAAAACGACGGCTCCATGATGTCCTTGACAGATGGATTTATTGCATTGTAATATTTTGGTTTAGAGCTCGACAGTCCAGCGGAGCTTGAGAAGAAACGTATCTGCCGGATAATCACAAAGGACTTCCCACAATACTTTGCGGTGGTCTCGCGAATCAAGCAGGAAAGTGATCACATGGGTCCAGAGGGAGGAGTCCTGAGCAGTGAGGCAGTGCCCATGGTGAAGGCAGCTTTTCCCCACGGAGCGCTCACGAAGAAGATCCGTGTTGGACTACAGGTTTGTGTGTACTGTATATACTGTATGTGCCATCGCGTTTTTCTGCTGTACCTCTCTTTACAAAATTGATTTGTTTTGGAAAATGGAAATTTCGTAAAATAGGCCGCATTTTCCATGTAAATCCAATAATCCCTCCCGATAAAAAAAAATGTTTTTATAATATGATAAAACATCATTATTACTGTAAAAATTGTCTCGCGATAATCTTTCAATAACTGTGATGTTTCGGATCAGCTGATATCACCAGTATGTTAGCCGAGGGTCTTTTGTGCGGAAACATATTGAAAAGGCTTAGATACTGTTCTTGAATACTTTATTTCTCTTTTTTTTGTTTACTGACGGGCTTGAAGAATAAAAAAAACATGTTTTTATACATCTCAACTCTTGAATGTTTCACTCAAAAGATCTCCCCACATAATAGTGGTAAGGAAAAAAAACTTGCTTAATATTCTTGTCGCTACAACATTTGGCCTATTGTATAATAAAGTAATTTTGTAAAAAGAGACTTTTTTTCCTCAACGACACCCTTCGCAAAAGGAAATTTTTGTTAATAGAGTCATTCGTAAGTGGAGGTTCCACTGTACTGTATATTGAAAGGACTGAGTGCTTTTTTTTTTATTCAAACACATTTCAGTGGAATAAATAAATGCATCACTTGAGCATAAAAACGAGACAATAACATTGTTACAATGAATCAAATAAAGTTTGAATGAAGTTAATTTGTGTAGTGATTGGCAACTCACAGGACTAATGCAAAAAAGTTTTGATATGGATGTTTGATATGGATTTTATCAAAAAGGCATAATTTTAATCCATTTCTTTCCCTTTTAGGCACAGCCGGTTCCAGAGGACATGGTGCGGGCCATCATCGGAAGCCGAGCGTCCTTCAGCCCAATAGTGACTGTGGAACCTAGAAGGAGGAAATTCCACAAGCCCATCACCATGACAATCCCAGTACCTCTCAAATCCAAAGAGGCTGTTGCCAATGGACGCAAAGGGGAACCGGCCCCCTGCCTTAGGCTGCTCTGTAGCATAACAGGCAAGTGCACACTGGAAAAATGTTTCAAATGTGAAAAATCTATACTAAACTTTTCATTTCATAAAAGTTTCATACATATTACAGATATACATTTTTTTAAACTTTTTTCAAAGAGGACCACATTTGGTAAGGTGAAAATGAGCGGGGACCGACCATTCTTTGAACCAATAACATTAAATAAAAAAATAACCATTATATATATATATTTTTTTTTTATTGTAAATGCATACTTTTTGGTACATTTTTTTCCATTTTCAAGTTTTTACCAAAATCATATTTGAAGACCGCAACAAATGAAGAAATGGCCTGGAGTATTTTATACTGTGCTCAATCGTGGTGGTGGGCCGCATATTATTGATTTCATGATCGCTGCTGCGGGCCGGTGAAAATCGGGCACAATTGGCCCCCTGGGCCGGACTTTGGACATGCCTGCAGTAGAGCCTTGTTTTTAATAGTAGCTATATTACAAAGACCTCGGCAAAAGGCATGTTTTTGTGATAAAGGTCGCAAATCACTCAGAAAACGCTTTTCTATAATTTGTTAAGCCATAAACAATTCATTTTTTTAAACTTTAGAAATGCAGAGTGAAGCTGACAGGGAATTACACAGCAAGCAGGGTTTATTTTTGCGGCAAACTGTCGGAAGTGGCATTTAAAACTTGAAACTGAATTTCATCACATTTTTTACATTCCAAAACATTTCCAAGCAAACAGTCTGACACTGGTTTAAAGTGAGCTGTGTTTCAGGGGGCACTTCTCCAGCCCAGTGGGAAGACATCACTGGGACCACACCACTGTCCTTTGTCACAGACTGTGTGTCCTTCACCACTAATGTTTCTGCCCGGTAAGTTGGAGACTCAAGGCTGCTTTACTTATCTAACACAACCTCTGTCTATATTTTGGTTCCTGTAAGAGTCTCAACTGATTTGAAATGCGTATTAGAATCATGTGCTTTTACTTGCGTGAGACGACGTTTTGTGTACTTCTGTCTTAAATTAAATTACACACGTACCATTAATCATTGTATTTACAATATTAGACCTGTTGAAAATCAGTGTGTTATCTCCTGTATACTTTAAATAGAGGAAAGGTCACTGTAGGTCAATGTGTTGTTTTACATGGAAGTTTAGTGCGAGTAGTATTTAATTGTGTGTGTATTTTCTATTTCCTCTAGATTTTGGCTGGCAGATTGTCAGCAGATTAATGAGACGGTGGGATTAGCATCTCAGCTGTACAGAGAGCTGATCTGTGTTCCGTATCTGGCCAAGTTTGTCGTGTTCGCTAAAATGATCGACCCTGTGGAGTCTCGTCTGCGCTGCTTTTGCATGACTGACGACAAATCCGACAAAACTCTGGAGCAGCAAGAGAATTTCGAAGAAGTGGCAAGGAGCAAAGACATCGAGGTGAGCATCAATCTACGTATTAGTAATAGGAAAGGCATCATTTACATGTAGCTGATGATTTGTCTAATTTCTACAGATTCTCGAGGGAAAGCCAATTCACGTCGAATGTTACGGCAACATTTCTCCTTTTACGAAAACAGGACAGCAACTCATATTTAGCTTCTATGCCTTCAAAGAAAACCGACTTCCTTTCAATATCAAGGTTTGGAAAACATCAATTGCTCATTTTTTGTTGCTGGGTTTAGTATGATGTATGATGACAGTATGATGGTCATGAGGCAGCCGTTTTGTAAAAAATAGGACCACTTGATTCATGTGTTTGCTTTTTTTTGTGCCGTGTAGGTCAGAGATATGGGCCAAGAGCCTTGTGGGAGAATTTCCTTCCTTAGTGAGCCCAAAACATCCAAAGGCCTTCCTCAAAGTGCAATCTGCAATCTCAACTTCACACTGCCAACACACCGGAAGGTAAAGCAAATGCACACATTTGTCTGTATTTATTTACTTGAGACATTTATTCAACCTAAAATTAGACAACAACCCCAACAAACCCCAATGTTTTTTTTTATTATCTGTGCCATTTATTTATTTATTTTTCTTTTCCAATCTCTATTTGAATGCAATAAATAGTTCAATTTTGTATGGTTTTTTTGTATGCTCATTTTTATGTCCACCTCTCTGCCACTGTCGAAAACAGGAACTGGAATCAGATCCAGATGATGAGGTAAATTAATTCTTCCATTGGCATTATCCACCTGTTGTTCTGGTGTGGTGCTTATTTATTCATATGCTTATTTATGTGATTTTTTTTCTTTTAAAGCTTGTATTGAAATTGGCTATTTTTTGGTTAGGCAAATGCATGAGGTTTTTGTGTTTAGATTTGAAGTATTGTTATTTTGTGGCTTGATGGGAACATTTTCACAAATTTTGTTTTGCAGTTTTTTTATTTAACATTATTTTGAAGCGACATAATTGGCAGTTGGCAAGAAGCTGAACACATACTGGGTTTTAAGATTTGAAAGGGACGTCAACACATCAATAAAAGATAGACTTTTGTAAAATATATACGTTTATACATTTTCTGCTTTCCAATATAATCCTTATTGGTGTTGTTCCAATATTCCAACCCATCCCAATACTAATATTCAATGGTGTTAAGTATTATCACTACGGTTTTTGTCATTTTATTCTTACTTGGGGAGTTTTATGCTTTGTTATTGCAGAATGACAAAGATCGACGACATACTTTTGCCTCATTAGCATTGCGAAAGCGCTACAGCTATCTGGCCGACCCGTCATCCAGTGAGTCCTATGTTTCTTTGTTCCTAAATCATCCGCATGTCATAATTACCCAGTCAAATCTTTAATTTCTGTTGGCATTTAAACCAACAAAAGAAGAGGCAAAAAACATTCACTTCATTATTTTTACCAAGATGCTGCCAGTGTGAAATGTGTGTGTTCATAAGTTAGGCTTTTTCTGTTTTATATTTATTAATTTACATACTTTTCACAAATTGTTTAACATTTATTATGATTTGCTACCAAAATCATTTGTATTTTATGTACTGCCTGGAGAGTTTTATTTTTATTTTTAATTATACATAAATATTGAAATGTTGAATTTATATGTTTGTTGTTAAAGATGTTTTTGCTGACATTCAATTAAACTACATTTTTGGATAATTGTTTAATGGATAATGTATTGTGCTATATTATATAATATGCTGTTTTCTGTAGATGTTTTTGTTTGTAAATGTTTTATATATATGGCCTATTCTACGCATGTTTGCATTTGTGTATGCATTTTCCCACTTTTGATTTGCTTTTTTGAATAAATATTCCGTTTCAGATCTTTTTTCCACAAAACCTTCATTCACAAAGCCATCAATATTTTTACAATTTCTGTGTGCTGTATAAACTTTCCCCACTAACTCGTTCTCCTTTTCTCTCTCTCCTTTTTAACAATTTATGTTTACTTTGTCAATTACTTTGATTATGGTAGAGGCAGCAGAAAAAGGCCATAATACCACTCCCAAAGCCACGCCGCAGCCTTCTGGCTACGCTTACAGGCCTGTCTTTACGACTAGGTCCTACCAAGCCTGGGCAACAACCTCTCCCATCAATGCCCCGATCCAGACAAAGTCTGGACTTGGCTCCCTCTCCAGCTCCTCATCCAACACTCCCTCAGCGTCCCCAATGAGGTCCGTGTGGTCTGTGAACTCTGCCTCGCCCATTAAATCCATTATCGGAGGATCTCCAGCAGCTTCCATCAAATCAGGCAGCGACGTTGCATCACCAATTCGATCATACAGAACTATTTCTTCACCAATCAAGACTGTCGTGCAAGGTGCACAGTACCCAGTCCAAGCGTCACCAACCCTTCTATCTTCTCCAGCAAAGAGTTCAGCGCCTGATCAGATTCCATTCAAAAGCATTGCAAACTTGTCGTCAAGAACTTCTCCAGTTCCTTCTGGTGGAGCTTTGCTGGAAAGATCCTCTATTGCGATGACCCCGCCAGCCTCACCCAAGTCTTCTCTGAACATGTACAGCCCTAACTCGCCCTATAAGTCTGGTGTGACATCAAACGCCTCAGCAACCTGCTCCCCTATTAAAACTGTCCCGGGCTTTTCCTCTATCCGAACTAACACTGACCCATCAGGTTCTGCCAGGGGGTTCCTATCGTGTCTCTCCTCACCAATGAAATCCACCTCAGCCACTGCTGCAGCTGCTCTGATCAATGGAACCATTTCTCCAACAAAATATCGCTCCTCCTCCCCAACTCCCAATCTCACCGGTAGTCTGCAAGAGAGAATTCAAGCCACTACAAATGCTGCCACAACAAGTGTAAACGCTGCATTTGATGAGGTGGAAAAAACATTGAACTCGTGTTCAGCTGGCTATGGAACTTTAAAATCGGTGTCCTCTACTCCCTCTTCCTCTTATCAGTCAATTCGATCCTCCCCATCAAACTCACTTTATACATCCCTCAGATCACCACCTAACAATACGACGTCGGTCACTTCCAGCACTATAACAGTGCCTGTCTATTCTGTCATAAACGTGTTACCGGAGCACCAGTTTAAAAAGCTTCCGGAGGTTTCCAAGTCAACAGCCGCTCTCCTATCGCCTAGAAAGACAATGCCATTGGAAGCTAATTCTCAGACTCAGTCGTCTTTTGCTAGAACTTTGTCTCCGGTCAAAACTCCCCTGCACATATCTCCAGGAACTTTGAAATCTGCTACCTCTTCATCACCTCTTTCCAACAGTCAAGAGATACTAAAAGATGTTGCAGAAATGAAAGAAGACTTGATTCGAATGTCTGCTCTTTTACAAACCGATGCAAATTCCAAGGGATATCAGTCTGAAAGTAAAGAACATAAAGTGGACGATGAGGAGCCTTATAAGATTGTTGAGAAAGTCAAGCAGGATCTGGTCAAAGTCAGTGAAATTCTCAGCAAAGATGTTTTGAGGGAAAGTAAGACCAATATTAAGAACAGTAGGAAAGATGTCATGGAAGATGACATTGATGACAGTCCACAAAATCAATGGAGATGTCCGCCTCGATATGAAACCTTAGCCCCTCAAACCAGGGCTAAAACAGTTTCTGACAGAGATTTCAACCTTGCTAAAGTTGTTGATTATCTAACTAATGATATTGGCACAAGTTCTCTTTCTAAAATAGCAGAAGCTAAACAAAGGACTGAGGATGCCAGGAGAGAAGGAGAAGAAAAGCAGAAACGTATCCTGAAACCCGCGATGGCTTTACAGGAACACAAGCTCAAAATGCCTCCAACAAATATGCGTCCTTCTCCTTCAGAGAAAGAACTTTCAAAGTTAGCTGATGTGTTGTTTGGTCCCGAGATATCACTAGACTCTCCAGATGATGTATCCCATGACCAAGATAAAAGTCCTCTGTCGGACAGTGGGTTTGAAACGCGAAGTGAGAGAACACCCTCTGCCCCCCAAAGTGCAGAAGGAATGGGACCGAAAGGCCTTTTTCAAGAAATCCCACCAGTCATCACTGAAACACGAACTGAGGTTGTACATGTCATCCGCAGCTATGAGCCTCCAGAAGACCCAAAAGATCCAGCACTGGAGGATGCTAGAATTTCAAAGCCCCCTCTGCGATGTGTAGACACTGAGCCTCGGTCTCCAGGCGGGTCCATCAAAGAAAGAGTGAAAGCCTACCAAGCAAGAGTAAATGGAGAAGAGGATGGGATGAGCAAAGGAATGAGAGTCAAAGAAGAAACCCATATTACAACAACTACAAGAATGGTATATCATAAATCTCCAGCCCAAGAACATGGACCTGAGAGGATGGAGGAGACCATGTCAGTACGAGACATAATGAAGGCGTTTCAGTCTGGGAAAGATCCATCAAGAGAGTTGACAGGTCTATTTGAGCACAAAAGCTGTAATGAAACAGAGCCATCATCTAGACCGTTAGACCAAATGCCAAAAGTGGAACGCATCATTGAGGTTCATATCGAGAAAGGCAACAAAGCAGAGCCAACAGAAGTCATTATCAGAGAAACTAAAAACCGCCCTGAGAAGGAAATGTACATTTATCAAGGCAACAGTGGCACGAAAGGCAACCCAGAATCCGAAGAATCTTTTCCTTGTTATTTGGACTCCAGAATGCACATGCCTGGTTCTGGGGAGGAAGACAAGACCCTGAAGTTGCTTAGTCAGCATTCAGTTGAATACCGTGACGACGACTCGTCAGAAACCAGGGGAGAATCCTATAAGTTTGCAGAGAAAATGCTACTTTCAGAAAAATTTGACTCCTCACATTCCGACTCAGATGAATCTGTGATCGACAGGTCTCGGTATTATGGTGAGGGGACGCAGGGAAACTCAGTAAGAGAGCTTATGCTAAAGTCAGATAGATCAGGTAGATCTTCAGAAGACGATAGTTATGACAAAATCACTGTTTTACAGTACGCCTCTGACCCTGATAGTCCAAAAAAGTCAATTTTGATGAGAGTATCTGAAGATGGCCAGAGTAACAGAGGGAAGCAAAAGTACGAGGACAGAGTAGACCGAACTGTCAAAGAGGCAGAGGAAAAGCTTAGTGAGGTTTCTCAATTCTTTCGTGATAAAACTGAAAAACTGAATGATGAACTTCATTCTCCAGAGAAGAAAAATCGCAGGCCAGATGGAAGAGAAACTCGATCTGGGCCTAGCTCAACTTGCAGCAGTCCAGAAAGATCAGTGCACAGAAATGGTGGAACAGGAGAGGACTGGAGCAGAGACAGGTTTAGGGATAAGTATGGTTCCCAAGATAGAAAGTGTGCCAGTCTGCCAAGTAGCCCTGAAAGGCGAGTTTTGCTTCAGTACAGTGAGGAGCCTAACAAAGGGGACTGCTCTTCTGCAAGTAGTGCGAGTGAATCTTCCAAATATTTCCGACCTTCAACTTCTAAAGTCAGTTCGGTTAGAATGAAATTTGAATCAGAAGCCCAAAAACAAGATAAAGGTCCCAATTGGGCACAAAATTCTGGATCACCAGTGAGAAAGTTACAGGAAAGTAAACTTCCTGTTTATCAGGTTTTTGCTGGTGGGAATGCTCAAAAATCTACAGACTCTTCCGAGAGTTCCAAGAAAAGTAACGACACTGGGCATAGTTACAACATTCGCAAGGCTCAAGTCTTTGACCAAAAGCAGCAGAACGAAAGACAGAAAAATCAGACAGATAGTGCTTCATCAAAACATCACCAAAATCTTCATACCAAGGAGCAAATAGCCAATGAAAACAGGAAAATTTACAAAACATGGGAAAATCATGGAAATGGTCAGCTAAAAGCTCAAAAGACAAAGCTCACCCACACCTTAGTGCATGATAGACAAAAAGACGACTTGCAGAATGAGCAGTCTTCAAAAGACAGTAACGGCACAAAAGAAGAAACAACTAAAAAAATTATTTATACCGAGCTTGTAATTCACGAAGATTCTGAAAAATACAACGGCACACTAAAAAAAAACTCGGAATCACAAATTCCTGTTAGGGTTTCATCTAGATATGTAGACCATCATCAAAGTAGCACGCTAAAGTTAGACTCTTCCATTAATTCTGAAAGAACTGAGTCTCACCTAGCCATAAAACAGCACCCTAGTGCTAGTAAACTGTCTAGTGATAGGAGTTTAGTTTGTAACGGTGTTGCTGATGACCAAGTTGAGTACATTGAAAGCATAACCCCAGGTGTCACTGCAGACATTAAGCCTCTTCCAGTCTATGTCAGCATTCAAATGGGCAAACAGTATGAGAAGGAAACCGCAACCAGCCAGCTGAGCACGTACAAAAAAGTAGTAAGTCACGAGAGCCGTACAGTACACGAAACACGTGGAGCATTTTTTTCTGTCAAACAGAAACAGTCACACTCTCCACATGGAAGCCCAGATGATGACACGATGGAGCAGGTGACACTGATGGATAGTTCAGGCAAGAGTCCTTTAACTCCTGAGACGCCTACCTCTGAAGAAGTCAGCTATGACCTGAACTCAAGAGCTCCAGAGTCCACTCTTGGTTCAATGGTTGGCATGCCCAGTCCAATCCTCGAGGAATCAGAAGAAGAAGAACAGCCAAAAACCTTCATTTTTAAGGAGCTGCCAACTGAAAAAGCCAAGCCAGGGACCCAAGCGCCAGATAATTCCAAAAGGAAGCAAGACTCAAAAAGATCAAAAGACAAGCGCATTGCTTACATTGAGTTCCCCCCACCACCACCTTTGGAGAATGAACAGACTGTTGCGAAAAGAAAGGGATTGTCCACAGAAGCAGAGATTGAGATGATGGAGGTAAATCTTCAAGAGGAGCACGACAGACATCTCCTTGCAGAACCAGTGATCAGAGTCCAGCCTCCTTCCCCTCTTCCCTCTGGACCGGATAACAGTGACTCGAGTGATGATGAATCAGTTTTTCAGCCTACCCCTCTCAAAAAGTATACATTCAAAATGGCAGAGGAGAATGAGAAACGAGCAAAGCCTAGAAAGCCAGATAGAAATGGCTCGCATCAAAAAGAGTCCGGAGTTAATGGTGTTGTGAAAGGTGACGATGTAGAATGTGAGCAGAATGGAAACGATCAGTCAATCACTGATTGCTCTTTAGCAACAACTGCTGAATTTTCCCACGATACTGATGCTACCGAAATAGATTCTCTCGATGGGTATGACTTGCAAGATGAGGACGATGGGCTGAGTGACCATAAAAGCTCCAGCCTGTCAAATGAGGGGAAAACGGGAGATCGTTCCTTCAATCAGAGCAAACTTGAAGTGATTGAAGAGGAAAGCACACCAAACGAGGAATCAGGGGATAAGAGCAAAACAAAGAAGAAGAAATCTGATGGTAAAGATCAGGAGAAAAACTTTACGTTGGAGGGAAGGCACCCAGACAGACAAAGTTTCACAGAGAACTACTTCAATTGTCAATTAGAGGAAGGCCTGAATACCACTTTTAAAACTGTGGCTACCAAAGGTTTGGATTTTGATCCTTGGTCTGGTAAAGTGGGAGAGGAAGGAGCGTTTGATGCTAAAAACGAAGATGCAAAACCATGTGCTTTATCAGTGGAAGACAAATCCCAAGCAACTACACCGGATACCACTCCCGCAAGAACCCCAACTGACGAGAGCACCCCAACTAGTGAGCCCAACCCCTTTCCCTTCCACGAGGGCAAGATGTTTGAGATGACCCGCAGTGGTGCTATTGACATGAGCAAGAGGGACTTTGTTGAAGAAAGACTTCAGTTTTTCCAGATTGGTGAGCATACTTCAGACGGTCAGTCAGGGGACAGTGGGAAAGGGGGCAGGAATGCGGGGGTAGTTGCCTCTCACTCAAATGCAGGGGAAAGAGCTGTAGAGGGGAAGGTAGAGGCAACCACAGACATAACATCTTCCAGAGGCAACACGGTACAGTGCGGAAATGACTTCCTGGACGCACCTCCATCCGCTGACACCACCTCATGCACTCTCACAGCCTCCAAGGTCGACCCCAAATTACGAACCCCCATTAAAATGGGCATCGCAGCTTCCATTACCGTAAAGAAAGACCCTGGCAATGCAGAACTGTCTGATGTTAGAACAGAGTCCCAGACACTGGAGTACATTAGCTTGGAGACTCAAGTAGCTGAAAGACATTCAGGTAGTCGGTGCAAAGAGTCCGTTCCAACTGGCAAGAAAGATTACCCCGCAGAAAATTGCAATAACAACAATAACTTAGAATCTTCTAATGTCCAGGCCAACTATATCCAGTGCGGGAGTGTAGTTTTTAATTTGCAGTCCTCGTCTGAACCCACATTGCAGAAGGCTAGTAGAATAGAGGCTCAGTTATGCAGACAGTCACCAGAAAATACACTGAACACCAGCAGTCTGGATCCTCAGGCTAATGTGGCAATGGAGAGTAGACAGCCAAGGTCCAGGCTCCCAGTCAAAGCAGCAGGCTTCAGTTTTAACACAAACAATTCAGGGATACAAAAGCCTAGGCAGGTTGTGAGGCCCGAGGCAAGGAAAGTAGATCCGGCATCCATAATCTCTGAGCCCAAATCAAGAATTCCCGTCAAAGATGTCAAAAGGAACAGTGCAGCTCAGAACTCATCTCTCACAGCTCACGTTGCTCCGAGGTCAGTCAAGCTTACTGAATCAGACAAGTCCGTGAAACAAGCAGTTCCACCCAGGCTACCTTTTAAAAGTAGAGCATCCGTTGCTTCAGCTAGTGATGCCAGTAAGAACAGTCTTAGTGAAGTCTGTAAGCAGTCCATTGAGTTCTTAAAGAATGTTAGTGGAGAAGCAATAAAGGTGGTCGAGCGCCTTTCAGACGAGGAGAAACGCAAACAGGGAGAGCAGTCGCAATCCGAGGAGGACAGCAGCACGTCACGAAGCACCTCAATGTCGGACCCCTCTCAGTCCCAGCCCTCCCTCTCCGCTGGCTCCTCTCGAGGGCTCAATCCCTCGAGGACAAAGGTCACAAGAACGGTGGGCAGTGAGAGACGGAGGAGTAAGCGGACTGGAGGAGTCAAGGAAGGCAGTAAGAACGAAGGGGCTCGCAGGTCGCCCCCCGTCGCGGAGATCAAGCCTAGTTTGTAAAACTTTATTGAAAACTTTACTTGACTCTTAGTTGCATGAGCCGTTGTGACTGATTGAGTTGTCTGTGGTGTGGTCAATAGATGTCATTTCTGTCATTTTCTCATCACCGTGATGTGTGATTGTAACACATGGTATCTGTCATACTTCCCCTGGTATAGTCCTTGCCTTTCACAGATAATTCCATAAAACTATGGGCGGGCCACTGAACAGTCTATTATTGCTGGGAACGGTTAAAGAAATATGTTGAGGAAAAGATACCAGCGTCAGTGTTTGTGACCTTAGTTGAAAAACAGTTTAGTTGTCTGCATGCACCTTCATTCATTTCAACAAGAGGCTTTGTTTTGTGCTTAGTCTTAGGTGCCATTGCCTGCCAACGTCCGGTACTTATCACATTCACGCACACATCTGCACTAGTTGTGTATCACCGAAGTTATAATTCACTGCTTGCCTGTTTATCCTTTTTTGGCAAACACGTTTTCTGAAAAAGATTTATATTTATTCTCTAGTGCAAAATTGCATTCCATTAATTTTTTTTCTTGGAAAACACTGTTTGACCAGAAAAGACGAAAGCCTTTTGTATTTGTAATGTGTTTACAAGCTAACACTCCTGTTTGTTTGTCTGCACAGGCCCTCAGAGCCCCTGTGAGAGGACGGACCTCCGCATGGCTATTGTGGCTGATCACTTGGGGTTGAGCTGGACAGGTGATTAGGAATTTTTACAATGTATTGTGGTGGCACAGTATTATTTGTGACTCGATGTGTGAGTTCGACTGGGGTCTATCTGTGTGGAGTTTGCATGTTTTTCCCAGAGTTTGCGTGGGTTTCCTCAGGGTGTCCAGGTCTACTATATAAGCATGTGATTCAGGTGAATTTTACCATGTGTGTTAGGGAGGGATGTCTGGATATAAGTGGACGCTCCGCTATTCTGCCGGGAAAACGGTGTGTGTGTGTGTGTGTGTTGTCCTTTTCTGTAAGACGACCTTGAGGGTCTCAAAAAAAGGGATGTATTACAGTAATGTCCTACTTTTGAATATTTGCATATGCAACATACTGTTTGTGTGCTGGTTTTAACAATCATAGCACCCTCTTCAGTCTATGGTGTGTAATTACACATTTCCACATTAAATAGCATGTTTAATCTCTATTTATTATAGATAATTCATTAATAGAACATTTTTTAGATTAGAGTTTTTCTAGTGAAGCCCATTATAGTTTTTATTATCTATTACTGATAGTTAATAGTTGGCAGTGCTTTTGGATGTTATTTTTTTAAGATAAGTTATGAAGCACTATATACAAAAACGAGGAAGTCAGCATAACTATAAAACGCTAAAGAAAAGCAATAAATGGGGTGATAATGTGTGATTTGTGATGATGCCTTGAAAGGCCCGATAGTGATTTATTGCACCTTGATAAAGAACGAACAATTGTGCGCCGTAAGCTAAACTACCACTGCTGTGAATTTGCTGTACATTCATACAGATCCTAGATGTGTTATCCTTCACTTTTTTTCTAGAGCTGGCTCGAGAGATGAACTTCTCTGTGGATGAGATAAACCACATCCGTACAGAGAACCCAAACTCTCTTACAGCCCAAAGCTTCATGCTCCTCAAGAAGTGGGTCAGTCGGGACGGAAAGAATGCCACAAGTGAGAATGACTTCCTATCCGTTTGTCCTGTTGGCTTATGACATGACTCTACATGCTTTTCTTTATTCTACAGCGGATGCACTGTCAACAGTCCTGAATAAAGTGAACCGGATGGATATTGTGACTCTGCTGGAAGGGCCCATATTTGACTATGGTAACATTTCAGGCACCAGAAGTTTTGCAGATGATAGCGCTGTGTGCCAGGAAAAGGCGGATGGTAAAGTTTAGCCCCATCTAGCTGACCCCCACCACCTGTCTCCCAAACTCCTTGTTTTTGTCACATTTCTTTCGTTTCCTCCCAGTTTGCCACCTTTGCGTAGCTAACCTGCCAAAAATAGTGCATTTGTGCGTCCTTGAAACATTTAGTCAAAGATGAGAAGCATTTTTAAAGGAGCCCAATCACCCTGTGTTGAACCATTCATCACGCTCTTACTTTAAAGAAATGTGTTGTATTCCAACGCTTTTGATTTATTTATCCCTCTTCCCTCCCTCCCAAAACCATATGCATGGACCTGGTTTGAACATGCATGTATTTGGTCATGTGATGTGAAGCAATCACAGCATGATGCTTTGCCTCAGGAGTGTAGGAAGGGTCGCTTGACGCAGTATTTTCCTGTTACACATGTACAGAACTTATCAATACGATTGATTATCAATATCACTGAAGCATATAAGACCATATTGGAACGTTCTCAGTCATGATATACGTTTAAACATAGTCTCTTAACCAAATGCATGTTGTTACAAGCTTTGCTTAGTGATTGTTTGGAATTTTGGAGACAAGCTCTATTTCCTGTTTTGGACCACAGTGCATGGCCTCAGCTTAAAGACGCAGCTGTGTTCTGCCTCTCAAGTTCTTAATCTGCTTCCTCCTCCATCTATCCTTCTCTCATCCCTGCATTGGAGCAGTGGATAACGAGAGCAGGGAAACGAAGAGAAAGGAGATTGAACTTCTCCTTGGAGTCTCCTGTGCTTCCCTATTTCAGCATGGTCTGTAGATGATCGAGATGTTCTTCTCCTCCGATTTATCCCTCGGTTCCCATCACTCCCTGAAGACACACACCTTCACTCACAGAATCACTGTCATGTCAGTCTAACTTGCATGTTTTCTGTTTTGTCTCTGAAGATGACATCTCCAGCGCTGCTCCTGCCTTTCATTTTTCACAAAGTTCTACCTCTTCTGTTCCTCATTCCACTTTTGGTGCTGCATCATCACCATCTCCTGATTTAGGCCAAATGTTTTCGTTTGACAATTTTGAGTCATCGAATGTGAACTCATCCAGTTCATTCTTTATGGCTAAGTCTTCCTCTTCTGCTCGGAGCTCATCTCCTGTATCTGCACGTCGAATTTGTTTGTCTCCTTCCCCTTGCTCTTCCTTTATCCCTCCATTTTTTCCATGTACGCTAAATGGGAGTTCTCAGAGAGCCTCCACCTTCTCGCCTCCACCTAGACTTTTGCCCCCTTGTGCATGCTGTCACTGCCCCTGCGTGCCCCCCGGACCACCACTGACTGCTCAGACCCCCAACCTCGGCTCCTCCAACATTGAGCTCTTCATCTGAACAACATCATTACATTTAGTCACAGCCATTCATACATGTGCATTCATATGCATGTTTCACTAAAAACATCTCCCTACATATTATAACAAAAAAACTCTTATATATAAATATAAATACCCACACACACTTCACATTAACAAACTAGAGCATTCCTCTCTTTACACATTCTTTCACTTTTCACTTGGGGAATGTAATCTGTTCCATTGTCATTGTGTATTAACAGTGTGTTTGTGTGTGTTAGTGGATTTGTGTGTGTTAATAATAATATAATAATCTTATATCTTAACATTTTTATCTTAATTACATCTTAATTACAACAAGTACATCTTCTTTATTCTTTAATGGCTTCTGTGTCTAAAATAGTAGTTTACTCAAAAGTGTTTACTGAGTAGCAGATCTAAAATATTCGAATAATGATCCATTGAACTTATTCCTATGTTCCAATGGTACTGTATTTTTTGAAGAAAACAGTTATTTTTTTACATTTACTGTATATATGTAGATACGTTTAGCAGTGTTGTTGATTCCGCATACAAGTTTGCACATGTTTGACGAAAAGAAAAACGTGACGTCACATTTCAATGCCTTTGTGACACTTTTTTTTTATCGTCTCCTAAGGTCAAGTTTATTAAAAAAAAAAAAAATTTTATTTTGCCTAAATATTGTATTTTGAACTGAGTGTATAATTACACCCCAGTTACATATAAATACAGTAAACACGAGTAAACTCATATTTTAGGCGCCATGCGTCCTTCCTGTGTGTGTGTGTGTGTGTGTGTGTTGTAACAAGGTCCTGTCATGTCCATCCATCTGTGTGTCTGTCATCTCATTCAGGTTACCACAACATCCTGGCACAACTGCAGTCAACCGTCATCCCCACCACACTTCCCATATCTCCCTCCGTTTCTGACGACCTTGAGCCCATATTAGACCTTCCACTTGACCCTCCCCCTTATTGCCCCTCCTGGGGGCCTCAGCAGAACGAGGAAGAGCCCGTCACAATCACTCCATCCAGACCATGTGACTTGTCATTACCTGCTAACCCTTCACACACACTCTGCGTAACATCTGCTGAAATACACACACACAACCAACCAAACACACTAAGCGATGCTGATGCAGATCCCACACACACAATCCCACCCGAACCTGTAGAACCTTTACTTTGCTCTCCAACCAAAGAGCAAAACTCAGCCTTGCTGGACCAACCTACACAGTCCAACCAGACTCAACATCCAAAGAGACAAGAAGAGGAAAATAAAAACGGCCAAAACATTTCGTCCCAATCAGTGGAACACCAGAATGTGAAAGAAGACCAGCCATCTCTGCTTCCTCCGACTTTAGAAGATGGAATTGTGGACATGAAAGGGCAGCAGAAAGAATCCGAAGAACTCGATGCCTTGCGACCTTCATCTCTACTGAGAGAAGATGAGGAGGAGGAAGCAACCAAGAGACAGGATCAGCTGCAATCTTTGCTGGAGCTGTCAGAAGGCCATGATGGAAAGAGCAATGTGGAAGTGAATGAGGAGATGGCTGGAGAGAAAGCGAGAGTGGTGGTGAGAGGTGTCGGACAAATTGAGTCTGAGCTGTGTTCAATCTCCACAGGCTGGAATAGTGAGATCCCCAATGTTAGTGGAGAGCCGCCAGCTACAGGGCGGAGTCTCAGGTCGGATGGTGTGGACAAACAGGAGAACAGGTCAGTAGATATCTACGGTACTTTCCTTTGATGTTACTGTTCCTTTTGGGTTCATTTTAAATGCAAAAGTCATTGTTTGTTTTTATGGTAACATTTACATAGATTTATGTACGTTGTGGTCCAGTTGTGGAGAGTTGGACCTGCCACCTAAGCGTGTGTGTGTGTGTGTGTGTGTATAACTTCACTGGATGGTTAAATGCAGAGCACAATTTTGATACGCCCCCTAGTGGCAATATGGACAACCTCATTCACTTTACTTTACTTTAGAAATGTTTTTAGGTATTATTTATATCAAGGTTTGTTCAATCAATACACACTTTCCTGTCTTTGTGCCAAGAGGGTGTTCGTAGCCTATTGGTAGGCAATCCAACCTGCAACCCAGGCGTTTTGCTTGCTCTTTTTGTTGTTTTGCAACTAATTGGATTTATCCTGATCTGTTTTGGAGGGGGAATAATAATATCCCTATTTGAAGTCAATTGCTTTTTTCTGGGAAATCAGTTGTTCGGAAACGAGTCTGGATTATATCAATCATACTGTATATAATTACCGGTATTTGTTAATCATTATATCAATTGCGTGAGAGTGAATGTCAATTATTAAGATTTTTAAAAGTCCTCCTGAATCTACAAGCTTTGCAGTATCTATTTTATTTACTTTTTTGTGGACAATAAACATTCAGGTTCGATGTCTATTTTCAAGAACCTACAACCTTTTGGTCACAGGTCCAACTCTTTATCACTAGGCCACAACTGCCTGTTTGTAAAACACTAAATCTGGTCTATAAAGTCTATAGACTGCAGCTGTTTTAGTGGCACATCTAAACTTCTGCAATGCCATTGTACTTTCCTGTGTAAACTACTTGTACTCAAAACAGCAAAGTTGGTGTGAACACAACCAGGATTGTGCGATTAATACATTTTGGTGATGGTCTGTGTTCCACGCTGCTCCAGCCCGGAGAACTCCAGTGACTCGGTGACGACATCATCTCGAGGGGATTCCGAAAAAAGACCGAATGGAGACCGCTCCAACACCTTGCCACGCAAATCTGCATCTCAGGAATCAGCCAATGGCGTGAAAGCAGGGGCGAGGAAGCAGGAAGGAGCTTTGATCGCAGAACACAAAGTCAAGGTGAGATAATTGGTGAATTACAGGCCTAATAGATGAAAATGACTTCTTCAGCTCATTGTTGTCGACGACTCTTTGCCTTGGCTGATATTGACTTTATGACACAATATATAATCTTTGTTACAGTAGAATGAGAAGCAATATTACGGTAAACAAAGAATTCATGACATTCTGTACACATTTTTGTCAGAGGTGTAAAAAGTACCAGACAATCATACTTGAGTAAAATCACTGATACCTTACTGTAAAAATTACTCCACTACAAGTTACAGGCCACCAACTCCATGAAGACTTGAGTAAAAGTCGTGTATCAAATTTTAATAGAACTTGAGTAATTTACTTGTGCTGAATTTAGGCTGAAAAACATCAAGATATATGAAAAACAATAAACTCTTTATTAATAAGTTTGATTTCCTAATATAGAAACGAAACTTAACATTGCAATATTTCAAACTGGCAGAACAAAATAGATTTAAAAAGACAGTCTTTAATTAAATGCGGTGGAAAAAGAAACAATAGCAATGTAGCGAGTAACGGAAAGTATGCCTTCAAATGTAGTGGAGTAAAGAGTACAGATACTCAATCACAAATAGTCAAGTAGTGAGTAATAGTTTAAAAGTGAAAAATATGCTTATATTTTTGATAGTACTGTACATTTACAAAAAGTAGCCAAAATACTTGGCTTTCATTGAAAAAATGTCAATTTACTCAAGTACTTTACACCTCTTAAAGTGGTACACACTTTTTTGGATACACACCTTATACGACTTCTTTATGGTATGTGTGTATATGATTTGCGTGTAAAAATATGCGCACTGTAAGAAAAACTTTATATGAATCCATTAGCAGCGTTGCTCAACAGACAGCGGCCTGGATGAAGAGAGAACAGTCACCACCAAAGTGTTCCGTAGACGTCTTGTTCTCAAGGTATCTTCTCGCTAAAGCGCAGTCTGGCTCCTGGGTTGTGAAGTTCTGGTGGTTTTGGTGCGTTTCCTGGTTTTTGGTGGGCTTTTGCGGGCATCAGGGATGGACTGACTGATGTTCTCAAACATGGCATAGTGTCTGAGTCTGCGTAGCTTTTCCGTCTATTGTGTCAAGCGATTGTTCTCCTGCTGCTAACAAGCTTCTTCATCAGCTTCTGTGAGGATGGAGAGTCGCTTGACTCACTTGACGTGGACAAAAAGGCCAAATCACTAACTGCTGTGTGTGCACTGAAAAGGTGGTGACGCTTGTGTTGAAGCTGTGTCTAGCCTTGCTCACAGGTTCCGGTTGCTTTTGGATGTGTGCAAACATGCTTGTGGGTGTGGTGTGCGGCTTCCAAAGGTGAATGCGGGTGTCTGCATATCCAACTAAAGGCCATCTTGCTTTAGGCAGAGGAGGCGCTGAACATTCCTAGCCAATCAGTATCCGAGGAGCAGTATGTCGATGAGGATGGAAATATCATCACTAGAAAAGTAAATCCTGTTGCTTTTTTGCTTTCTTTCTCTGATTCTTTTCCCAATTGGTTGATTTGTTTTGTTCGAATGCCTTTTCTAGCATGCTTGACAGTTTCTTGTATTTCTGTCCCAAAAAGATCTTTTTTGCAGCTTCTGTACTTCAGCCTGTCCTCTCGATCCTTGCTTAATGGATTTGATTGTGACCTCTGACCTTTAATACCCATCTACAGGTCATTCGAAAGGTGATTTGCCGCGTGGACACGCCCACTCCTGATAACCAGGGCTTGGAATGTGGCACAGGGTCTCAGGAAGACCCTGAGAACTTTCACGGGGCAGATGTTCCTCTGCTCCATGACATGACAACTGCACATTCTGAGGTTTGCACAGTCTGTGTGGGGTGTTTCTCTGTACTACAAGCAAATCTGGACTTGTGTTTAATTCTTCTAAACTCGTTTTAAATTAAATATTCTGATTTTATTATGGCTGGTTGAAGAGAATTTATATTCACAAAAGTGTAAACACTTGAATCTGGTTCAGTGGGATCCTAGTTTATTTATTAAGCTTTTCAGTCACAGATTCCCTTGAAACGCTGTACAGAACCATAAATATTAACCTTAACGATAAAAAAAATAACACCCAGAAAAGTGTAAAATATAACTACAAGCAGCCAGTGTGCAAGAATTTTACAGTAGAAAGCATCGGTTAGGAACAAAAAAACGTCGAAGAGGGAAAGGAACCTTGGGAGAAGCAGTCGCTGGTGCAAGCCGCCTAGAAAAGTTCTTTTTTTTTTTTATGAAAACTTGATTTTTCCTTTTGAAAAGTCGATTCAGAAGTAAAAATACATTTTCTTTTTTATGTTTTTAAAGTGGTCTGTTCATTTCATACAGCTGCTTTGAAAATGTCTTGGAAAGAACATGAAAATGTTCTGAAAACATCTGAAAATGTATTTTTACTTTTGAAATGTTGACAGTAAAAATACATTTTCATATAACATTTTCAATGTTTCTAAATGTTTCTAACTTTTAACATTAACTCCACAATTACTCCAGCCTGGTAAATGTGTTTTTTGAAGCTCAAAGGTTTATATGTCAGACTGTGACTGTTCAGAACGAATGGTGAATGATTCTTCAGCAGTTTGAATCCCTTCCGGCAGTTTCTAATTCCCTTTTAATCTTTCATTTTCAGGTTTCCGTGAGTTACTAATATTATATTACACTGTGTCACGTCCAACTTTTGACCCTCAGTGTGTCTGTATGGGAAAATTTGGATGGTTCTGGGTTGGTTGGTTGTAATCTTAAGGGTTGAATGAGCGTAATCTCATTTAATACTAATTGTTTTCTGTCTTCTTTTGTGCAAACAGGGAGAGGCGTCCAAAACAAAGAAGAAGGATGAAAAGCGTTCAGACCGAAAGCATCATTCATAAATGTCTTTACAGCCACTGGCAGGTACGATGCTTTGAATATTGTTATTAAAGATATAAGAATTATTCTGGGTAATCCGGACTGGATCATACTGTCAAAATGAACCAGCTTACCTGATTAAGTGGACATGCCTAAAATAACATGAGGTGTACTGAACCTATCAATAAATTGTTATTATGTCCTTATTATTGTTAACACACATACTTTCTGTAACTCTTCAACTTGAAACGCAAGAATGTGGTGTATTTATTATGCAAATTTTGGCTCTCAAAAAATTGTCTCACACAAATAAAAGAAAGAATTCAACTTCAATTCAAACATTTTTGTTATGCACTTTTCTCGTTCGATAAAGCAGCTGTATGAGTAAATATCATAATTCAGACTGGCTTTTGTTATTTTTTAATTTTGTTTTTATTTGTTTAATAATAACTTAACTGCCTTTGAAGCACAAAGTAATTCTAATGAGTAATGTTAAAGCAAAGAAAAGTTACGAATACAATTAAATAGTTTGTCAATAACTCTTTTCAATAATATTTTACAACTAAAGTTACGCACATGCATATACATACTCGTTAGCGTTACAATAGCGTTAAGTATAACTCACAGACCTATACAGGCAACTTGTGCTTTTTCTTTTTCTCTCTTTCATTCTTTGTCCCAGTTAAGCAGAATTTTGTCCCAATTAAGCAAACAATACAAGACTTTCGTAATAGGATTAGTTTCGGATCTTACTTAACTAGTCTCAAATAAGCATCTGTCCAGATTAACATTAATTCTCCCAAATATCCAGAATGGATTGTATTTGTTCTTTGTTATTAATATTTCATGTCTTGTGTGTATCGTAATGTTAATAATATCAGTTGTTTTTTTCCTTCTCATATTTTGCAGATGCATTATTGATCTGTTATCTGGAAGGTGAAGCAACGGAAGCAGTAAATTACATGTGGCCTACAGTCTAGCTTCTTCTAGGAATTGCATGGCCTCTAAAAAAAAACATAAAAACGACACTAAGCAAAAACAACGAAACCGTCGAGCTTGCGCATGAGCATGAATCTCACTCTCTGCTGATTCACTTCCTGTTCCAAGGGGGGTTTTGACGATTACTAGCTCAGTCGGGTCCTTGTGATTTTTACTTCCTCTTTATTAGGTCCGATGTAATTTGCTTCCTGTTTCTAGAGGTCACTCATGGTTTCCTCAAGGGGTTAATACCTACAGTTTGGAAAACCTGGAAACTTTTAGTGCCATGATTATCCAGCGAATACGTAAAGGGACTTGTTCACACACCCCGGACTCTCCAAACAAGCCCGACACTGTTCACACACCTTGCCCCGTGACCAAAGATGGCACAAAAGTTCTGTTGTCCTGCTGTGAGGAAGAAGACGAATGCTGTCGGACCGCGTCTCATTCGCCTTACATCTCTCCGAGGGCCCGCGATGACATGAGGACGATTCTTTTTTTTATTTGCGAATAACTACGGTGGACTCTTCTGTACATATCCACTCTGTACAAAACGAAATACAATTTACTAGTAGATTTGGAGAGGGAGCACCGCAGACACACACTTTACAAGTGCTTTTGACGTTTTAAAGACCGTTTGAGTAAAACTCCACACGCTCTTGTATAATGAATTACTATAGCAAGTATGTTTGTATATGAGAAACGTTTGTTTCAGGGGACGTTTCCTTAAAAAAAAGCCTCTGCCGCTCTCGACAGTTCCCACGGAGGGGATGAATCGGATTCTGTGAACGTCCTTCAGAGAACTAATATTTTGACGCATGCGGTTCACCTTACTTTTTTCTAAGTTTGCGAAACACTGGATTTAAGAGACACGAGGTTTGTCCTGGTGTTCAGACACTGTACGAGTCTAATATGTCTCACTTTTTATATACGATCATGCAACACTCTGTGTGCAGCGCTAACCTGGCCACTTCCTTAAAACGTAATGTCGTGTCTGTTATTTATCATGCGGATGTTGGGCGAATCGCTGCAGGTATAAAAAGGTTGTTCCGAATGTATATGCTAGTATCGGCATCTCTGTTCAACATGTGTAATGGCTGTATAATGTAAAGGTGTCTTTGTCTTACGGCTGTTCGTGTCCATATAGGAATGTCTTCATTTCATTCGTTTGATTGCTGGAGTTCTAAAAATGAAAGGTTTCGTTTAGGGACGTCATTTTTCATCTGGAGGTCACACTTACAGGAAGTCTTTAGATTTTTAATACTTGTATATTTATTATTCATGTATTACGACAGGTTGACACTGTAATTTTAAGTATTACCAGAAATGGTTTTGAGATTGTGTGATATATTTTAGACCAGGGAGTCGATGTGTTGCAGCGTTCTGCATCGATTTTGATAATATATAGTTTTCTTTAGAGCTTAGTTTTTGTTCATCTCTTTTAGAGTTAGTCTTTTTAAGCCGTGGTGTGTGGCGTGTTATATCCTCTAGCGTGCTAAACTTTGCTTTGGAAACCATATCCGAAGGAGTTTGTGTAGAAGCTCGGTGGCTCTGCTTCTCCGTTACATGTCAATCAGACCGTGGATCGGGCCTCGCACGGTCCTGTCCGGCCCTTTTGTTTGAAATACGTTGTCACCTGAAAGACATTTTTGATGTATAATTCACACAATGATCGAAGCCATTTAAATGTAACTATAATAGCACTTTGGTTATTGGAGGTCTTCTCTTTTAGAATTTAGCAGCTATGATGCCACCATGTTTCAAAATGTCTTACAAACTCTGATTTAAAAAATAAATAAACGCATTGATTTTGCAAGACTTGTTGTTTTTTTCATTTAAGAATTGTTGTTGTTTTTGGTCTGCAAGTGTATGACTGTGTGATCCTTGAAATCAAGGTTGTGTTGATAACACTGTGCAAAGGTCAAACGACTTATCAGAGAATCATCTTTATGACAAGGATGATTTACGGCCTTGTTTATTAACATTATCGTCACAGTTCCTTCTGAATATTTTATATAAATTGCAACACTCTATTAGAAGTAGCACGGTGGTTTATTGTGTCATATTGTGCCCAGCAAAACAAGACAGTGGTGTAAAGTACTTGAGTAAACGGACTTGTTACTTGAGTATTTTGACTACTTTGTGTTGAGTATCGAAAATAGAAGCAACCCTCTACATGACTACATCTGTGATTGAGTATCTGTACTCTTTACTCCACTACATTTGAATAGACACGTACCGTTACTCGTTACATTGTGATTATGCGCAAGTCTGCATCTTTTTCTACTGTGGTTAAATTCTTGGGCGGACGAGGCGACATCGCCACTTGCAGGATGCTGAAGGTACTGGTACTTGTACAGTACTTGTAACTTGTAGTTGAGCAATTTTTACAGTAAATAATCCGTACTTTTACTCAAGTATCAGATTCACCTGAAGACAATAACACAAGTGTGTGTGCGTGTGTGTGTGTGTGTGTGTGTGTGTGTGTGCGTGTGTGCGTGCGTGCGTGCGTGCGTGCGTGCGTGCGTGTGTGTGTGTGTATTCAACCTAACAATTAGAAAGGCTGAAGGGGAAATGGCTGGATACCAAACGACGGAAACCAAAAGTCACTTCCAGAAAGTGAATTCCAAACATTTGACTCACGATCGCTGACGCACAAACGCGATGTGTTTTACCTGAGGAAGCCTAAACGCGCCGCTAGTTTCCTCACCGAAGCTGCGCGGATCGTCCTCTCCGCCTCCAGGGGGCGCTACCGCCCAACGCCTCTGGATTCCAGCACGCCCATGCAGACAGACAGGCAGTCATTTCTCGGCTCGTTCCGTGTAGAGTAGCTACGCTAGCAGCAGCAGCAGCCCCCTGGACCCTCAAACTCGGAAAGACACCCGCGTTCCACCCCAGCCTGGTCGCGACGCCATGGCGGACAGCGCGAGCGAGAGCGACACGGACGGCGCGGGAAGTAGCAGCAGCTCGGCCACCCCGCAGTCCTCCGCGGCCGCCGCCAGCACCAGCGCAACCACCGCGGGCACCAGCAGCAAGGCGCCGGGCGTCGTGATCTCGCAGTCCCGCCTGGAGGAGCTGACCAACCGCCTCGCGTCGCTGCAGCAGGAGAACAAAGTGCTGAAGATCGAGCTCGAGACGTTCAAGCTGAAGTGCAAAGCCCTGCAGGAGGAGAACCGCGACCTGCGCAAGGCTAGCGTCACCATCGTGAGTCAGCCCGGCTCCCCATCGCTTTAATCCCCGCCACGCTCCTGACAACACCGCCAGGGCGGGAGACGCGACGCACGCGTGCCGCTAGCCACTAGTTGTAGCCTCGTTGCTAACAGATGATAACAGCACAGATCTAGCCTCCGAGCTAAAGCATCAGCCCAGCAGCACTGTGATCTTTCACATCCGCTGAATCAGACGATGTGTCTGAGTTCATCCCTGTGTTTGTTGTTGTTGTTTGTTTATCTTCCGGTCGATGAACGCGAGGCACGTGCTAGCCGCGTAAGACGTCGCGTTGACTTTGATTTGCTCGAGATATCTTCTGCAGGCAGGAGGACGTGGTTGTCAGCAGGGTTCTAGACTCGGGCCTGTGTCAGGGAGGGAAGTTGGCACCGGTCCTGTATGAATCAGACCATCTGCATTTGCACAAAGTGCCAACACTGCCGTGCCCCTGCAGAAACACTGGTGCCCAGGACATTCACAGCCCAAACACGGCAGGAGAAAACACATGGCGCTGATAACACACGTCCTGATAAGGATTTTCGTGTAGTGGGAATTTGCGTTGGTTTAGTTCGGAGATTAAGTATTCTGATGACCACTTCACTCTATTTGACCGTGATCCGGTTTATTCTCGGATATCTTCCCCATTAATGTTAAGTTGTCTAATTTTATTTATTAGTTGAAACGTTTTCAAAACCTTTTTTCTGTACTTATTGCTTGGCGCAATTTCCGTTAAATTTGCCAGTGGACTACAAAACTAAGCACTTCAAAAATAATTCAAAGTTTAAAAGTGCGTTCTTAGTTGTACGTTTTTATTATAGTGTCACTTACTTTAAAACGTGTTTAACTTGTGCTTTAAGTGGAGAAGAATCTGTTTCAGACGAGTCAGATGGCACAACATTCAAACCCCATGACCTTGTGTCGCTTGCTCCAGTCTATAGACGAGCATTTAATGTACTGAACATTACAATAACGGACCGGCAAGTAAACAATGCTGACAGCTCTTTGAAACGCAACCTTGTTCTTTTAAATCAAGGCGTGAAGAAGTCGTTTACTCAAGATGTCGCATCGGCCTAAATTTTTAGAATGCCCTTAGAAAATCACGAGAAAACGTTTTTTTTTTTAACTCAAGAGACATTGAAATACTGTAATTATTTGTAAGTGTAAGTGTTTTTTTTTTTTATAAAAAGTACATTTCATTTTTTATGCATATGTTTTCCTGGAAATGCTATTTAATCTTATGTCATTAAATTTCATCATGACACATTATTGTATATTTTCTGTATACATTTGTTATTTTAATTTTTGTATCTGCCTAGAAGCTGAAATGGCAATAAACGAATCAATCAATCAAAGGAAACGATGCTGAAAGACTAATGAAGTTGAATGTGCTTCTTTCCGCAGCAAGCGCGTGCCGAACAGGAGGAAGAGTTCATTTCCAACACTCTGTTCAAGAAGATCCAGGCGCTGCAGAAGGAGAAGGAAACTCTCGCCGTCAACTACGAGAAAGAAGAGGAGTTCCTCACCAACGACTTGTCCCGGAAACTCATGCAGGTGAGAAACCTTAGAAGGAGAGATCCTATACATCCTATCACTTTCTGCCTCTCCACTTCACCCGCGCTGCCTTCTATAATGCAGCATCACTCGACACCCTTTGCATTTATTTATTCTCCAGAAGCTCCATTTTTGTTTTTTTGGAGTCGTTAGTACACAGCTGCGTAAGTTCCCATGAGACCCCGAGCGAGTGTGTGTGTGTGTGTGTCTCGTAGGTGTTTTGGTTGTGCTGATGAACAACACGAAAGCTCAAGCTTTCCGTTTGCGTATTACAGAGCCTTGAATTAATTGTTATTTTTGAAAAATGATAAATGAACCGCATGATTAATAGTGGTGCAATATAATAATTTACTGTATGTATGTACAAAATCTGACACATGCACAAAAAAAACCCCTAAAAAATGTCAGCATTTATCGGTTTATTATACAACTATGCTTCTCATGAATTTGCATGATATAAATTGCGTTCTTATAAACCGCAATCGTGTAAGCAGGGTTTTGCTCTTTAGTCGCTGACGCGTCACACTCGTGAAGCAGATTATTCCATTCTTAACAATGACCTAACGTGAGCTTTTTTGTTTATTTTTTCTGCGTACTGAATAAAAATATTAATGTGGAAAGATGAGAGAGAAACATCTTTGAGGCATTTGAAACCTTTTTGTAACAGTCAATGATGCCTTTGTACACATTATAAATCAAGTTAGTGAAGTTACAATGTTCGTTTAATTTGATTTTCAAATCAAGGCACGAGGAAGTCGTCTACACCGGTGTCATAACTTGGCATCACAACACAAGTAGATGTATTTAACTTTAGGAATATGAGTTCCTTTGAAAGTTGCCTATGAAATATATAATACATTTGAAATAATCATATAACTGATTTTAATCTGTATATTTTAGTCATTCAAGTGCAGAATAGGTAGATATAATTGGTAGTAATGAGCGATGAGTAACCTGGGTGTTCCACAATTGGAACATCCTGATTCTCAGTAGCGTTTGAAAAACCACTTCAGCCGTGAATGTGTCTTTAAAAACATTTGTTTAAGGTGGCAAATATTTGACCAAAGTATCAAAATCTGTCGTGTGTGCAAAGCAAATGTCATTTGAATTTATAAGTCATAGAAGAAAACTCTTTGATCAAGTGTATTTTAACGGATGACTTTGAGACATGTACATTTTATATTGAGTTTAATTATTCAATTATTCTATGTATGTAAGCATTTCATTAAAATGATGTAATTCTATTGGTCAAATTGAATTTGTCGTTTCAATCATTTTCAGGTTTGTTGATTTCTTTTTGATTGACTGTTTTGTTTTGTTCTCACAGCTCCAGCATGAAAAGGCCGAGTTGGAGCAGCATTTGGAACAAGAGCAAGAATTCCAAGTCAATAAGTTGATGAAGAAGATAAAGAAGCTGGAGAACGACACAATCTCCAAGCAACTGACACTAGAGCAGGTGATGCTGCGGGGCAGAATCAGGAGAATGGGGCTTGTGTGAGTATACGTTGTTTGTTAAATGCTTTGTGATGGATGCAGCTCCGACGCGAGAAGATTGATCTGGAGAACACGCTGGAACAGGAACAGGAAGCACTTGTCAACCGGCTATGGAAACGCATGGACAAACTTGAGGCAGAGAAAAGGTAACGCCTCGTGTAATGCGCTGATGATTCCTAAAATAGTTTCTATTTGCCAGCCTCCAAATGACATGGTCTTTTGATCCTCTTTCCTGATTGGCAGGATCCTGCAGGAGAAGCTTGACCAGCCAGTGTCAGCTCCGCCTTCACCGCGGGAAGTTTCCATGGAGATCGACTCTCCGGAGAACATGATGCGGCACATCCGCTTTCTGAAGAGCGAGGTGGAGAGGCTGAAGCGCAGCCTCCGCACTACAGAACTGCAGCGTGAGTCTCAGTCCACACACCTACACGAGCATCGCTGTCTCCAGTCTCAAACATTCATAGGAATTAAACATTGATTTCTGTGAATGATAATAAATATCCTTTTTGCCATGTTGGGTATAATTATTTTTGTGTTAGGAATGGAGCAACCTGAATCATGACTACTAATGATGACGTGCTAATAAAAAACAATTTCAGAGGATTCAATTTCAAAAGATTCTGGTTTTCCTTTTCTGTCCACTAGAGGGAGACGTTTCCATGGACAGTTTGTCTGTCGTTTCATTATGACGTAATCAAAAGGACATTTTAGAATTGGCTTGTATTTTTATAACGGATACATTTGCGCTGCCAGAAAACAATTTAAATTCAGTGAATGATGTGATTCACGTCAATAAATAAGACATTTTGCACTATACTTATTATTTCATGTTGCTGTAATATGTACAGCAATTGCAATTTAATTATTGTGTGTTTCTGAAATGTCATTGCAGACACTGAAAAACGAGCTCAGTACATCGAGGAGGAAAGGCAAATGAGGGAAGAGAACATTCGCCTGCAGAGGAAACTCCAGAGAGAAATGGAAAGACGAGAAGCGCTGTGTAGGCAGCTGTCCGAGAGCGAGAGCAGCCTCGAGATGGACGATGAGCGGTACTTCATCTCAAACTCACACTCGGATTTGGGCTTCGTAGTTTGGAGGAAAAGTCATTGGATGCTGGATAAAATCAAACATTTTTATATGGATTTCTCTTGGTCAAAAGAACACACACAGTGGAAAATTTATTTCTCAGAATCAAAAATTGCTGGAGTTAATTCAAGTAATATTTTAAATAATGTTTTCCAATGATTTATTAATGATTTAATTCAATGTATAATACGTTTTATTATATTATAAAAAAATAAGACCATCAATTAAAATTTAATCATTCGTTTTAATATAATTCATTAAATATAATTCTTAATATAATTTGACTCCTTTAAGTGTTTAACTCTTTGGAGTATTTAAATATGATTGTTATATTTAATCAATAGAAATATAATTCAAATATTTCTTAGGAAAATGAAACATGTTAAAGATTCATATCAATGTGATTACTGTTAATAATAATTTATAATATATTATTATATAATAATATATACATAATAATATTTTCGGCATGCTGGAGCAACACGGTAAATGCGTGAAGTCAAACTTTGTGTCTTCACCAGCATCGAAAAAGTCACGCGACCATATCACACGTTCGCGTGACAGGTTGGCCACTTTAACACACGCAGGAATCTGTGTTATATAACCACACACACACACACACACCAATCACACAGACACATATTGAAATACAACTGTAATTAGAAATATGGCAGCACTGTAAACCAGTAACCAGCGATGTTACTGTAACTGTGCATAAGTGAGCGAGTTACTGCTCCACCAGATTACAACATCTCCCAGTGAAACATTGTGGACGTGTGTGTGTGTGTGTGACGTGTGTGTGGCGCTCTTATTCTGCAGATATTTTAATGAGATGTCGGCTCAAGGACTGCGGGCCCGCACGGTCTCCAGCCCCACCCCGTACACCCCCTCCCCCTCCTCCAGCCGCCCCATCTCTCCCGGTACGTGTTATTCCAGTATGAAAGTCCGTGTGAGATCAAAGAGCCTGATGTGCTTTGATGTCACTGAGCCGCAATGAAATGCAACGATGTAAAGTTTAGCTCCTAATTTCAGTACAACCGTTTCTGTGACTTTCACAAATTATGATTAGAAATCCAAAGCCGAGCTCGTATGGCGTTAATCTGGACTCGGCTTCTCACACTTCTTGGATATCAACGGCTCATAGATTACGGATAGAACAATAAAACGCGTTTATTGTAGATATTGATGGAATATGCGGTCAGAGTCCGGCGTTTGTTCTCCTCGCGAGGTCAAATGATGTTCTCGAAGTGAGATGTTTTGTGTGTGTGACCCTCAGGTTTGTCGTACGCGAGTCACACGGTGGGTTTCACTCCTCCGGCCACGCTGAGTCGTGCATCACTCCCGCACTACACGTCCCCGGGGCTACACATCCACCCCGGACCCTCACACGGCGTACAGGTCAGCACACCAAACCTCTGCAGGCCCTTAAATCGCCATTCTAGTGTTGTGCTTCAAGAATAGAATGAGGAAATTGTGTTTTTTGTTCAATAAAATGGAAAAACGATATGAACATGTACATATGCACACACACAATCAACCATGCATATATATTTGCATGCATTTGTTACATAAAGAGACAATTAACAGACCTATGTCTAAATAGGGTTTCGTTCTTCAGCGTTTTTTATTTAGTTTTAGTCGTATTCTTTTCACTATACCTCAGTTTAGTTTTAGTTCCAATTTAGTCATCTTAATTTTTTTTTAGTTTTAGTCTAATTTTATTCAACTTAATACCACAGCATTTTATATTAGAAATAAAATACGTGGTGGTATCTGTGCATCCCTAGTAGTAGTGTTGTTCCGTGTAGAGTTTAACTCTGAAGTGTTGTTCTGTGTAGTCTTTTTATAGTGTTTAACTCTGTGTAGTGTAAGTGTTGTTCAGTGTAGTGTTTAACTCTATGATTGTGCCTAATTAACCATAATCGACAGTCTTCGTTTAGTTCAGACCAGCAGACTTCACTAGTCGGAATACAACATTATTCTCCTGCTCCAGATCAACTAAGAACATCCCAGCAGTTCTTCTGACGTAACTGGTGATAAGCTGATTCATATTGTAGTGTAGATAGGCCTGATGAGATAAGGAACAGATATTTAAAGTTGAAATACCGTTCAGTTACAACTTCAGATTAGTGAACTTGTTGAACAGTGTGGAAATGTTTTCATCCAAACTTCACCGTGTTAATTACACTTTGCACCAGGACAATACGACACAGAGAGCAGTGTTCAAATCACACTCTGAAGTGTGTGTGTGAGAAGTCTGAACCGCTTTAATGGTTAATGGGGAAATCGAACAGCGGTTTAAAAATTACAGTGGCGTTTACCGTTTCCCGTAAAACGTTTCCTCTCACACTAGACTTGGACCTTCTGCTCCACTCTTCCTCCAGACGCACCTGCTCTTGCAAAACCGCTTTTTCTAACTGTAGATGTAGAACTGTGTTTTTCTAAATGGCAGAACTGATGAGTCAATGTCAGGCTGAGGTTAGCCACGGAGTAAATAAGTTAGCTGTAATGGTTAAAAAGTAAAGTGACACATTTGACCGGTGTCCGATTCAGGTTATTTTTACTCAGCAATGCATTCTGGATCCGGTCCAGATAAATAGAGGCCAGCAATGCAAACGCAATCCGTGTTCTTAAAGTTACATAACTTTATTCTCCACGTCTTGTGGCCAAAACACAAACAAACTGTTTTCGCTTGATATTTTTTAGGCTTTAAATTATATTATCGTTTTAGAGATCGTGCTTTTTTTTGCAATCTTTGGTGTCTTGATCAATGGCATGTAATTATCTCCTGAATGGATAATTATTACATTTATTGAAATTTGAAATCCTGTATTTTCTTTTTCTTTAAGTGAAAAATGAATTTTTTTTTGTTTTCCCCTGAAGATTTATTTAGAATCTTGGCTGAATCCTGGAAGGTTCAACGTGTTTGTTTTTTAGATATGGCCTGATATCCTGATCATATTGCATAACCAGGATAATCAGGCCATATCTAAAAACGAATATGAAATGTTTGTAACTTTGAAAACACATTACACATGTTTTATATTTAATAATAATTATTAAAAATGCATGAATAAAACTTGAATTTTGTTCAGTTTTTTTGGTTCATATCCGTACAGCGGTTTTGTAAGTAATAGAGGTTTGTTTGTGTAACGACGAGTCGGTGTTTGGTTTCCTGTCCGGCGGAGCTGTGAAAATGTTTGCTTACTCTGATAAACCGCAGTGACCAGAACACTTTTTTTTTCTTTCTTTTCTTTTTTTTTTGCTTTTCCCGCAGAGGCCTTCACCGAGAAGAAGCACCAGCCCAGATAAGTTCAAGCGCCCGACTCCGCCTCCCTCTCCCAACACACACTCTGGGGCGCAGCATCCTCACCCGCCTCCACCTGCCCAGCTGATGATGCAGTCTGGCTCCTCCCACTCTGTGACCTCACAGAACCCCCCGACTCAGCCTTAATGCATGCGCCATGCTCTTCCTCAAGCTAGGCTCATCCAAGCTTACTACTACTATAATGACAACAAGAACTCCGTGGTCCTGCACTGGGCCGAGGTTAAAGTGAGGGGAGCGGATGTGGAACTTCTCAGACATTGATGGTTGAATCTGGAAAGTACAGGGGATGCGAAAAGGGAGATTAAGTAGATGCTTGACCCACCAACAGCCTCATGCCGTTAATTTCTTTGCTTGTTTTTTTTTACTGTTTTTTTGTCTCTGAACACGATCAATCTGGTTTGAGAACGAGTGATGATTGTTGTTTACATCAGCGTCTGTTTTTTTTTTTTTTTTTGCACGTGGGAAGTTGGTTCGTCTTCTGCCCCGATTAAATCTTAACCGTTTTAACAGATTGGCTGTTAAATGACGTTTTCCCCTTTAATAAACAACTGAAACGCAATTCAGATTTTTTTTTTCCACAATAGTCGTTTTTTTATTGAAAGCAGATGAGCGTGTGTGTTTTGTTTTTTTTTTTTAAGTTGGAGTCGGTTTGGTTTGTAAAGGAGATGAGCGCTTGGCTGACAGCATGATGATGGTTCAGAAGACATAGTGAGATGTACAGGGACGAGCCGCAGGAGTGTATAGTGGGATTGTAGTGTGTGTGTGTGTGTGTGTGTGTGTGTGTGTGTGTGTGTGTGTGTGCAGTTTCTCACCGCTGCTGGTCGGGGACCAGTCGCTCCCTGCTAGAATCCAAACACGACCCGCTACAAAAACAAAGTCAATACTGGTTTCCGATCAGCAGGCCGACCTTTCCAAGCGCTCACTGTGAAGAGAGACCAATGGCCAATGCTCGCTCTGATTGGGAATTCTGCTTAATGCTTGATGCAAGAAAACAAGGTACTGTCCAAAAATTAACCAATCATGATTAAATGCTTGTTGGAAAAAAAAAAGCAACGTCTGTGGATTTATTTGTGTGTTTGTTGGTACTTTTTACGTTTTTTTTTGTTACTGATTTTAACGTGAAACAATCATTAGTAATAATAATTAATCAATTACTAATTATTTTTTTAATAATCAGTTTCACTCAGGAACATTTAATGTAAATTCATAATTTCCTAATACAAGGCAGTTGTATGGGTGTAGTCAGGTATTTGGATGTTGGGATTGCAACCAAAAAGCTCCAGGTTCGAATCTTGGTGTATGTGTGTACGTACACATTTTTCCACAGAAGGCTAAGGGTTTTGTTTATTATTATTTTTCTATAAATATATAAATAATGGTAAGAAAATGGGCATTTAGTTGTAGTTTTGTATTGTTTACATTTACAGTAATATATTGTGCATTACATTATTGTACGGTGAGTAATAACATGTCAGTGTTTATTCTTATTAACCTACATATGAATAATTGTAACCTAATCGTATAACTTACTATAAATAATAGTCAGTTGTTAATAACTTGTCACATTTGCATTTCTGCATTCGCTTTTGTTCAAGTGATCAATATGTTACAATAATACGGCTAAATGCTTTTGATGATAATCGATTGGTTTTGCAAACGTTCCGAGTCACGGGAAATCGCTCCATATGTTTCTTTAGCAGAATTACGTAAGAACAAAAACAGTTATGAAATTGTCCTAACGCTCCCACTCAGTTCCTAATGCGTTCCTCAACATGGACTTTGGGATTCCTCCTAAATCCAGCGGTTACCGGAATGAACCGCGCACCTGTCTGCCGTGGAAAACTGTCCTTATCCCGGGTTTCACTGTTTAATCAAGCAAAGATCTCATTCCCTGTGTTCTCACACACTCATTCGAGGTGGTAATCCCTGCAGAAGTATTTCAGCATAAGCTTCCCCGGGAAACTGCCACCCTCACCTGGATCAGACCGGTTCGCTCAGGCTCGGGGGGACGGAGGGGTGGAACTGACCCTCCACTTCCAACATTCCTGTCCCGCTGGAGGAATAATCAACCTCATGCAGTTCTCCGCTTGTGAAAGAGCAGATAACAACAGGTATGAAATCCTAGATTCACAAGCCAAGCACTAATGTGAAAAGTGTCTTTTTAAAAGCATAAATAGTGTATATATGTGTGTATATGCTATATCTAATTATATATTAGTGCTTGCGTTGGTTTCCTCCCACAGTCCAAAACATGTTTTAGGTGAATTGCTTTTGAAATTTAGAAACTGAACATAAGTGTGAGTGAGTGTGAATGTGTGTTGCTGTGTGATTGGTTGGCCAGCAATCCTCAGGAGCAGAGTTGCTGAGATTGGCTCCCAGAAATGGAAAATGAATTGACCAATCGCATGGTCAATAATGCATTTAAAAAAACAAATGTATTTGCATAAAACACACACTTACAAAAACTAGATTTATTATTTATAATAAGATGATGGATGTTTTTTCAGGGTCTTTTACCAATCCATCGGTCAGAGGTGTAGTACCTGAGAGTAAGAGTACCTGAAAACTGAACTTGAGTAAAAGTACCTTACTGTGAAAAATACTCAATTTTTAGTTAAGTCACCAATTTCTAGAAGACTTGAGTAAAAGTCGTATCAGTTGTAAAAGAACTTTTACTACTCAATTTAAGCTTAAAAAAAAAACCATCAAGAAACAAGACAAAAAGGAAATTCTTTATTTATGAAGTTCTTTCCTCATACAAATGAATTTCAAAATTTTAGAACAAAATAGATGAAAAATAAATAAAATAAAATGACAAAGTCAGTCTCAGTGAAACTCAAATTTGCAAAAAAGTGCAACCGCTGTTTCACATGATTTAGCTCGTAGCATCCAGTACCTTCAGCATCCTGCAGATGGCAATATTCAATCACAATTGTTGTAAAGTAGCGAGTAAAAATTGTTTGCTCTACAAATATATTAGTACAAAGTAGCCAAAAATACTAATAGTAACAACGTACATTTATTCAAGTACTTTACTATAGTACCACTGCCCTCCTCCCATAGCTGCTGTATTCGGTGTGAGGCCAGATGAAGCAGTAAACTTGATGAGTGGGATAGAAAGAGACGGAGAGGAAGAAGGCTGCAGAATCGCTGCCTCAGCTTTGGGATGAGGACAGGAAGGGAGCGTCGTCGGGATCAGAATGTGTTCGCTAAACGAGGAAACAGCTTTTGTTTGCCAGATTTCCTTTAATTCTACTGTACATGCTTGTGGGGCGTCTCTAAATCTAGCACAGCCTGTAATTTAGCCAGAAAAAGCCTGTAATGCCAAACAGACTTACTGTAAATCAAACCAACCGCCAGCTTATTGTGCTACGATTTATGATGCTAATATTATTCTGCAATCTGATAAGTCAAATCTAATGTGAGCGAGGCTGGGAGATTTTAAGGTGAATGTTTCTCGTCATTTTAAAGCCTATTACATAAGGTGTTTATGCTTTTAGATTAAAGTGAATTGTGATTTTGCTTGGACGTGAAATCTTTCTTTTATGAAATCCGCCAAAAACTTTGTAAACATGGAAAGTCTTCCAACTTTTTGGCCGACCAGATCAAGTTTCGACTCGATGGAGATGCTGCTGAGAGAGCGAGATGCTGTGAAGCCGACTAGTTTAAAATAATTGTTCTCTAAATAGGTGGCAAAGCAATTGGCAAAGCAGTGGTTCTTTTCTCATATCAGAGATGGATTACAGAACTTCTAGATTGTGGGAACATGGATGACCATAAGACAGGAACAGGATCCTGGCGGGTTTAAAGCCCAAGCCATCTGACCGCGGTCACCCAGAACAAAAGTTCAGCGGACCACCCAGACAGAACACACGTGACTGAAAGCAAATAACATGGATCTTACTTAAATCACTGTCAAAGTGTTCAGTCTTTAGCTGGTTTTAAAGCTTGTTCTGAAGCAAATGTCATGAAAAAAAAACCCAGACACTTATGGATTAAGTTGGCATTTGCAAAAATCGTTAATGTATAATGTAATGTATATTATAGGTGTATACGGATTGTATACATTAACTGTACTGCACATGTGTCAGACTCAAGGCCCGGGGGCCAGATGTGGCCCTCGAGAGCTTAAAAGTTTTGAGTGTCTAAAAATAAATACCAAAATATAAATTAAGAGTGTACGTTGACCAAAAACTTTCTCGCAATGCCTTTCGACTTCACACAGTTTTATGTTGTTTTTCTGTATTCACTGGTACAGTTCATTAATGGAGTTATGTCTGTTTTCATGAGCTGACAAATTTTTAAAAGATTTGTGTTAGAGCAATAAGCAACCAAAGGTTTTCTACACAACTGCATTTGTCATTTGATGTAGTTTTGATAATGAGTTGTTTAACATTAAGGAGTAGTTAACTTTACATTTGATTGACATTTAGTTATTTATAGCCCTTTGAGGACAGCCATATGCTTATGTGGCCTTCGGTGAGACACACCAGAACACGACCAATTTGCCACAATAAAATGGAACTTGCGTTATGAGATATGATTTGGACTTCAAGATTTGTCCCAATAAAGCGGCTGAACCCTCCCGGTAAGTGGCGTCGCCGGAATTTTTCGTATCCAATTTTCCCCACTTCGCGCTGTGCGCATGCGCATTAAACAATTACACGAGGTAATGACGTTTTGCCTTGTTACCGCTCCCACGCACAAATGTCCTACCATTCACTTGAAAACAACAGTGATGCAGAGGAAGCGGAGGAAAATCTGAGAGGTAGGAAAAAATGTTAGAACACCTGTTAAAGCGGGATACTAATATATCGATACTGCTATACAGTATATTTGTATGAATACTATGCAGTACATAAACGGAGACATAAAATGCTGTGTAATTTTCAATGCTCTATAAGAAAACAAAAATGCAAAAAGTCTCTGAAGTTTTAATGTCCTCCCATATCGTACATTCTGCTACTGAACCGCACGCTTTTATTTGACAGCTGTATCGCTGCGTCCGTCGTCTCTCTCCGGACTCTCTCCTCCTCTTTTTGAGGTGTGGTCTGTGTCCAGAGCCGTTCAAAACTCAGCAGCGCGCGATGCTGCGTCCGGGAAGCTGTTCAGCCGCTGGAGCGCGACACTGGCGCGGTGAAGCATCCCGCCGCGCTCGGCCACACACTCATCCACTCACCGTGAGTATCTGCTCTTATAGTCCACGGAGAAGCTCGACGCTATTACGTCAAATACACGGGCAAAATATGAAAGTTTAATTATAGGTTTCAAAGCACATCAGTAGAACTCGTATAACGGTTTTTTGTTGTTTAAATAATCAGGGTTTTTTTTCTCTTTGCATGTTTTTTAGGTCCCTGTCCAGTCAAAAGCCCGGGGCCGAGAATGGGCGCTGCAAAGGGAAGAAGTGCTTTAGATGGTGGATGGGGGTGGATGATAGTGGCGGCTTCTTTTTCAGCCCAGTTCCTGTCGTTTGGTTCCCCCCAGTCAGTCGGGGTCTTGTACCCAGAGTGGCTCAGTGCCTTCCAGGAAGGAAAGGGCAAGACAGCTTGGGTTGGATCCATGGTGTCCGGAGTGGCACTGATCACCAGTGAGTACTGATTAGTTCTTTATGTTTGTGCACGATCGAGATAAAAGTGTACATGTTCTGATTAAAAAGGAACAAGAGTAAAAGTCCAGTTGCAGTTATGTAACTAGTAATTATGCAGAACGTCCTGAAGAGAATGTGATGAATTAAGAACAACAACAATTAGAGAAATAAAATAAGCACAATTTGAACTGGGAAACTGATTAGAATTATTATATTTTCTGAACCTTTTTGTGTCATTTTTTAGGCAAAAGTCAACAAAAACCACATAGAGTTTAACTTTAACTCGAAATTCTACAACTGATCTTGGTGGCATGAATTTTCTCATTAAACCTTTTTATCGGTTCAAATGCATCTAATCTTGCATTAAATCCCACTCTGGAACATTCTGACTTTTTCACATAGTAAACTGTAACTTTTTAACACAATTTGTTCTGTGATATGCAGGAAGATTTGTTCTGTTGCGACATTCTGCACCAATCTGTAGCTTTTTAACAAAGACAAACTGAGTTCTGGACTAATAAATCAATAGTTTGAACTTGAGAATAAACATCTTGCTCTGTACAGTCATGAACAAGAAAGATGGTCTACTCTCCTTTTAGCAGAAGAGCATCGTGTGTGTGTGTGTGTGTGTGTGTGTGTGTGTGTGTGTGTGTGTGTGTGTGTGTCATGGTGGGGTGTCATGTTGTGTTTACAATCTTAAACCGTCCCAGCCTGGAAAAGCAGAGCTGCGGTGAGGAAAAGTAGCACGTGTCCATGTGCTGATGGCCAACACTTTAAAATAAATACAACAATTCTTTCAAATCCTCGGGCGTCCATCACAACAACGCTCTTCTAAAAGCTTAATCACTAATTCCATCAATAATTCAGAGTGTGTGTAATTCATGCAGCAATTCTGCTGTCTCATTTGCTGTGGACCGGTTCTGATGTTGATGACCGGTGCTCTGTCCTGAGCCCTACTTTAGATTTCAGTAGGTCAGCGTTCTGTTGGCCGGTGTTGAGCAATTGTAAGCGTTATTGAGGGCATTTGGCAGAGCTGTCGGGTGGTATTAAATGTCCCATACCAGACAGTGCAGATCTGGATCTTGTTCTGTCAAAATAAAGACGAGGCTTTAATCTAGGTCTGGATGGAAATAAAAACGAGGATGGAAACGTGACCTTGAAACATGCGAGGTCCAGTTTATTGACTGAATTCTTTCCAGCCACTTTGACCATGTAAGAACTTTGCGGCTCGGTTGATTTAGAGGCGTTCTGGACGAGGCGACAGCTCGGCCGACGTTATGGGCCTGATGGATCGCTGTTTGTGCCACTCTTGATGACACGTAGAAAATATTGTCAAATAGTAGTGTGCCAGTACGACTGTGCAGAAGTTTTGGGAAAAGTCTATTTTTAAAAGCGTATTTATGTGCCAGTTTATTCTGACCACGCCGTCTCTCTGCAGGTCCGGTGTGCAGTGCCTGTGTGGAGAACTTTGGAGCACGACCTGTCACTGTCTTTAGTGGTGTGATGGTGGCCGGAGGTCTGATCCTCAGCGCTTTCGCACCTAATGTCTCTTTTCTCATCTTCTCCTATGGAATTGTTGTGGGTAAGAGTGAATTATAACACAACTTGGCTTAGAAAACTATTTTTCAGTGATGCCCAACCTGCGGCCCACGGGCCGGATGGTGCCACATGTGGCCCCCTGTTTAATGACTGTATTCTCAGACTTATTTAGTGTTTTTAATGCTTGCAAAAGATTATAATGGTACGCTGTTATTAAAGTCCATTTCAAGTGGAGATGTAGAGACCTTCTGGCGTCAAATTTAAGGACAAATTTAGATAAAAATCTTTACCAGACTTTTATGCTGAACTGTCACAAGTGAACTTTCAAAAAAGAAAAAAAAAAAAAACATTTTCACAACGAGAAATTTAAAACCCATATTTCATTTAATAAAGGTTTTAAATAAAAACTCACAGAAAACTCACTCCATGTCTTGAAAGCTTGGGCAGCACTGCTATTAGATATGAATATAACTAAAGTTATTTATTATTACTTTTTGTCACTAATTTGGGGTCTTTGCTTGTTCAGAACAAATCAGAACGTATTTTCGAGCTGGATTTCAGTGAAAACAAACATACATTTACTTCTGTGTTTCAGGCATGGGTTGTGGACTCGTTTACGCTGCCACTTTGACCATAACCTGCCAGTACTTCGACAAGAGGCGTGGCCTAGCATTGGGCATCGTCACCACAGGTGTGGTACCGAGCAGAGGTGTAAAGAGTATCTGAAAACTATATTTGAGTAAAAGTAAGGATACAGTACTGTGAAAATTACTCTCAAATGAATTTCAAGTCACCAACTCAATGACGTCTTGAGCAAAAGTCGTAAAGTATCCGATTTTTTACACCAAACAATGTGAAACACCAAGAAACCCTTTATTTATGAGTTTTGTTTCCTAATGTAGAAAATACATTTAACATCTCAATGTTCCAAAATGGCAGAACGAAATAGATCAAAGAACAAAATTTCAGTCAAACTCAAACAAGCAAACAACTTCTAATTCAGGGTCACATGATTTAGGTCATAAATAGCATCCAGTACCTTCAGCATCCTGCAGATGGCGATATTGCAATCAAAATGTCCTTCAAAAGTGTCCATTCAAATGTATTGGACTAAAGAGTACAGATACTCAATCAAGGATGTAGTCAAATCACGAGTAGAAGTTGCTTATATTTTTGATACTCGGTACAAATACAAAGTAGTCAAAAAATACTTACGTAAAGTAACAAAGTTCATTTACTCAAGTACTCTACACCACTGAGTCAAATTGTCTATACATGCTTATGAGTTTCCAGTACCAGACAAATGTCGAACCTTCCTGTCCTCCAGGTACGAGTGTGGGGGGTTTTGTGTACGCCACGCTGCAGAATGAGCTCATCGAGCTGTTTGGTCTGGAGGGCTGTCTGCTGATCATCGGGGCGCTGGCGCTCAACCTGATGGCGTGTGCCGGCCCCATGCGACCCCTGAACTTACCCGGGTACTTCCTGAAGCAGAGAGCGGCTCTGCAGAGAACCGAGGAGCCGCTCTACACCAAGCCCGCTTCCATTCTCATCGACTCCCACCTCAACGCCCTTCCAGCCACCACCAAGCCGCTGCTGGACCAGAAGGAGCCTCAAGACTCAGAAGGGGAGAAGAAGAGCGAGTTGGCGTTCTGCTCAGAAGTCACGCGTGCTATCAAGAAGAGGATGCGCTCGTACGGGCTGTACCTGTGCCAGACCGCGGAGCTCCTGCAGGACCCCGTCTTCATGGCCTTCTGCATCGCCATGTTCCTCTTCAGCTTGGGCGCGTTCCCACCGGTGCTCTTCATGGAGGACGTGGCCCAGAGTGAAGGCCTCATCGACGGCATCGCTCTGATTCCTCTGGTCTCCATTGTGGCCATGGCATCGGGCATCGGCAAGCTGGTGCTGGGCGTGCTGGCGGACATGCCGTGGGTGAAC
>MU204318.1:2254155-2287226 GCA_017309775.1 Paedocypris sp. Pulau Singkep | reverse complement strand
CTCTCTCTCTCTCTCTCTCTCTCTCTCTCTCTCTCTCTCTCTCTCTCTCTCTCTCTCTCTCTCTCTCTCTCTCTCTTTCTTTCTTTCTCTCTTTCATGTCTCAGTTATGGAGGTAAGGAAGGTTGGGCTCCAGCTGCCTACCTGAAGAAAATACAAAATGGAGTCACGTCCAGCAACCAAGCAACAGAGACCAACAAACCAGCAGTACAAGGACAAGTGGAAATTATTGGAAACCTCATGGAGATCAGTAATCTTCTGAACAAGAAGCCCATCAATCACACAAACGATACAAGCGCACAGCTCAATGGCATCACATCTCTGCATTCAACCAGTTCCGACAGTAATGTGGACAGCAAGAACACACACAATGATAGAGACAGCAACAGCACAACCAGTTCAGTCTCACACTCAGACTGTGAAGATCCAGTCAGCCAGCAAAAAGACAAAAGTCCATCTATCTCAGTTTCTAGTGTATCAGGGTCTGATGCTGGTATTTCTTCAAGTTCATGCGTCAGTTCTTCATTACCATCTTCGCTGAAGAATAAAACCATTCCACCATCTCCTGCTATTGCCCGAGTCGTACCTCAGAGATTTCACAGCGTAGAGACAAGTGAGTTTTCGTTTTTCCTACCTTCTTTTTAATATATTTAGTATTATATTCTGCTTAACCTTAAGCACAAAATGTGAAATATTTGTCAGACAAAATCCTACTGGTGATTCTTCAAAAGATCAATCTTAAAATGTATCAATTTTGGTTTATTTCCAATTTGTATAATATTTGATGCACTTGGACTTATTGAAATACATTGCCTTTACAAACAAAAAAACAAAACTGGGAGTGTAGTAGAGTAACATTTTTGTTATTAATTATTTGTGCTAATGTATTTAATTTCTTCGGCCAGAAAACTGTTTCTGTCCTTTGTCACTGTAATATATTGCCATCTAATACACACATTGACGTAATTTAATGAAATTAAACCTAATTTAATGGAAACCACTGAGCAAAAGCATCACAACAATCATAGTACAGATAAAACATACAGATAATTGTATGTAATTGTAATACAATAATTTAATTGTTTGCTTTAATGTGTAATGTATTAAATGCAAAAAACATTATTATTAAGAAGACTGATTGTCATAATCTCGAGTTGTACGAAAGGCCTGTTGTATCACATACATTTTCAATACAGTTTTACTAAAATATAAATTATGAATATATTAAGGATTTCACATTACATCAAGTAAGTTACTGGTTAAGATGTAATTTACAAATTCAAATTAAAGTGGACACATTTTGGTGGACACATTTCTGATGCCTTTCCATTTTTCCTCAGAATCAGCATCCTACAGTCACAAGCCCCCACCCAGGCGAGAAAACAGCCTGGTCAGTTTTCCTTGCTTTTCCATTTCTTTTTCTTTCACAGAAAACACAGATACATGCACAAATAGGTCATTCTGTGGTTAGGAATATGCTGAGCTGCATTTTCTGCTAATGCTCAGGGGTTTCAGTTACCAGAGCCCCCAGAACCCCCTACTGTTGAAGCCGAATATTACACCATTGCTGAATTCCGGTCTTGCTTGACGGATGGGATCAGTTTCAGTGGAGGACAGAAAGCTGAAGTACAGTATTGTTCAGTCAATCAAATTACAATACAGAGTATAAATATAAAGTGCAAGAACGTTCAGCTAAAAATAACTTTCTATTAATCCAAAGACTGTGTTTATAGGTAATCGAGAAGAACTCTGGAGGCTGGTGGTACGTCCAGATCGGAGAAAAAGAAGGTTGGGCTCCATGTTCCTACATCGACAAACGCAAGAAGCCAAGCTTGATCCGCCAAACTAGTACACTAACCCGTCCCAAGGTTCCACCGCCTGCACCACCTATCAAAAAGCAGAACTCCCTTTCCTGTGTTGAGTCAGTGGTCATGAGCTCAGAGAGCCTACGGATCTATGAAGAACCAGAGTACGATGTGCCAACAATAGGCCTGGAAATCGATGCAGAGCTGGAGTTTCTCCCAGGCGATGGGCCGACTAAAGCCCCACCACCTCTATCTCAACGCAAAGTTTCCTTCACTTTGGGAGGAGGCGATGGAGAGGACTACGATGGTGTGTACGCGATTGGTGGCTTCAGAGACGAGAACTCTCCATCTGGAACTCACAGAGTGTCGATGTATGATCCTCCTGAATATGACGCCCCTACAATCGAGCCAAGTATTGAAACCACTGCAGTCTATGCACATTCCAAACACTCCACACTTAAGCAACAAGCTGATGAGCTGAAATCTAAACCCTCCGTGCTCCCTAAACCAACAAATCCAGAATGTGGGTCTCTCAGAAGACCTCCAAAGTCTACACAACCGGAACAGCATTTCCCATATAGGAGCTCTCGCACATCTGAGGAGTCAGCAAACGGCTTCTCCTCTGAAGACACCATGGGCTTTCACAATTCCGCTCCCGAAGCTTTTAATGAACAATCTTGCGTTCTTTACCGCACCACTATGGCGTATCAGAGGGAAGAACCTTGTGAGCTGAGTTTTCCGGCAGGTGTGCAAGTCGAGGTTCTGGAGAAGCAGGAGAGTGGCTGGTGGTTCGTCCGTTGGGGGACCGAGGAGGGCTGGGTGCCAACTTATTATCTCCAGCCAATCAAAAGCTCAGATAAGAGTGAACTGGAAGACTCTGACAAAGTTGAACCGAGCTCATGTTGTGCTCCAACTCCAGATTTGGAAATTGCGGTTCAGGTTGACGTCGCAAATGTTGGTAAGAGCATCCTGGAGAAGAACGAGCAGCGTGTCAGCCAAAGCCTGAAAGTCAGTCATAGATCCAACCAGCAGAACTGCCGAGTTGGTGTCAAGCAGCTCGCCGTCAGGCCTCAGAACGTCCTGATGACTCAAACCAAAGACAAAACCAATGGCACGTTGACGAATGCCCGCACAACTCAAAGAAACGACACACTGCCCAACCAGACCTCGTTCCATAGCTACACTGACCAGTCCACCTCCAGTGCAGAGACCATGAGACGAAAGGTCCCTATCTCCATGGTAAAGCCAAAGCCTCACCTCATCCACAACAATTTGAGAGAGGAGTATGTTTCCATTGCAGACTATCATGGCGACGCAGAGACCATGAGTTTCCCGGCAGGTACCAGGCTGGAGGTGCTGGAGAGGAACCCTAACGGATGGTGGTACTGCCGCGTGCTCGATTCGGCTAAATTGCGGAAGGGATGGGTGCCTTCCAACTTCCTGGATAGGAAGAGTTAGTCAAAGCTGGAGGATTGGTGCCACGTCTAGAGTTTACTTGGTTTTTTAAATGCATGTTTTGATGTTTACATTATGTATCAGGGCAGTGGTGCCCAACCTATCAAAAAGAAGGGACACATTTACCTTTGTTGGGGTTTTCGTGGGCCGATACGTATATGGAAACTAAATATGGAAATTTAAAATTAGTCTTGAAAGAGCAATACTTAAAATGAACAACGCTTGTTTTATTTTCAGTCTTGGGTCAAGATTTCACCTTCAGAGATGCCTGAAGATCGTCTCCACTTGATCCTAATATTAGCGTACCGTCACAATTCGTCTTGCAAATGAACTAAAGTATGTGAATATAGGAATTATAAAGTGAGCCGCAAATGGCCCACGGGCTGCAGGTTGGGCATCACGGTGTTGGGACAATTTTATCTCTCAAGATACTTTGTAAATTACTTTGAATTATGAATTTTAATGTTGCAAAAGTCCTCACTTTTAAAACTACCACTCGGTTTGAGAATCTTAACTTTGTGGCACAGTGGGTTGTGTTGCAGAGAGAACCTGGGTTTGTTTCAGGATGAGGTTTGTGTGTTTCTTCTCGCTTGGAGCTTTAGTATTTCCTCCCAGTGTTGAAACACGTGTTCAACTTGAAAGCTGAAGCGGAGACTACATTTCCCAAAGGTGAGATTATGTGAATGTGTGTCCTGTGATGTGATTGGTTGCCTTGCTATTGTGTCACCACCTTCTGGAAAGATTCCAGCTTCCCACAGCTCAGAAATGGAGGAAGTCTGAATACACGTATTAGAAATTGGATATATTAGAGCTGGATGATGTGAAGTTGTTTTCACTGAACAGGTTTTTAGAAATTGCTCCTAGCTGGTCTTAGTGCTGCAAATTGATTTTTTTTTTTTGAAAAAGCTTTTAAGATCATACAAATGTATCATGTTTTTTTTTTTTTTTTTTTTCCATTTTAATAAGCACTTTCTAGTTAGTCCATACGTCTGTCTTTTTATATCTGTGTCTGGTTTGTGCAATTTAACACGGTGCTTTTCTTTTAATAAAGATGTTTCATAAATCAAACACTGTATTGGGTCATTTGTGCTGCTTTGTCTTTCATTTTAGCATCAAGAAAATTTACTGTTGAATAGAATATATGAATATTCCACATATATTCCAGCATTATAGTAATGAATGTTTTGACAAAAAAAAATGACAAAATAAAAAAAATGCTTTTTTGTTTTTATTAAAAGAAAATATTTTATAATGAACAGTTTTTTTAATTAAAAAATGGTAACAGTCAAGTAAACATGTTTTGTTTAAATTTAGTGTGTGCGTATACAAAATAATAAAAAATTAAATTTAAAAATACTTTTACTTTAGCAATGAACTGTAGTAAATTCCAGTTAATCAAGATGACCTGCAGAAGCCAAAAATGTGACAAAGAAGCCAAAACTTCTCTTGACCAATCGTGCTTCTTTTCCTTTTTCTCGTGTTCGTTGTCCAGTTTAAGTGGAATTCTGTCCCAAATAAGTGAACAATATAGGGCGTTTTAAAAGGATTTGTTTGGGCTTTGTCCCAATTAACCAGCGTCTCAATTGTCCGGAATTGACTGTTACGGACAACAAATAAATCTCGACAGCTGATTTGATTCGATCTCTGACTGTGAAAAGCTTTTTATAAATAAACTGACCTTGAACTTGTTGTTTAATGCCGTAAGCAACGGTGAAGATTTAGAGGTTCTAAGTTCTGATTCAGCCATGACTCTATTCTCTCAGCAGACACATTGCTGAAAAGGGTTTGCTTCTTCAGCCTGGATCCTGCAGCTGTCCACTTGTTGCCGATATATCACAGAAGAACATGTCTCAGATGAGGACAATGACACGTGAGGCCGCTGCTTCACAAGCTTCCGCATCCCGTGATGGTGTTTATGAGGCGAGGTTGTCAGGTTACATGCTGCGGTAAATTTTAATGATGTCTCTGATGGGCCTGCGACACACCGGGCAGGACGGGTTTGGCATTTCCTTCAATCTCTCGGCACACACGAAACACACACACATGTGTCCGCAGGTATACAGCACCGAGTCCACGGCCCGGTCACAGCACACCAGGCACTGGTTCCCGCTCATTCCGAAGCCTGACGGACCACTGGGAGATTCTGAGGACAGTGTGCTGGACGTCGTCCCTGTGATCAATCCAAGCACACACAAAGGTCATTTCCTTCTCTTTGGATTTGGCAAAACACACACACACACACACACACACACACACACACGACCTGGAATCTGAAGAGACCCACCTGTGGAGCTGCTGAGGCTGAGCGAGCTGTCTTTATATCTCCTCTCTGGCTTGGGAATATGACTGGATGATGTATGAAGAGGCCTTGGAATTTCCGAGCAAGATGGAGAGTAATCGCAGGAAACGCCTAGAAAAATGATACAGGTTTGACATTAAATACACAATAACTACACACAGACATTTATTCAGTCAAATTTGGACTATTCTGCTCAATTATTCGGACTAGCCATTTATGACAAAGACTAAACAACGGAAACAAATCCCATTACAAAAGCCTACTATTGTATGTTTATTTAGAATAGAATAGAATGAATTTATTGTCATTGCATCACAGGGTAACAATAAGAATAGTATTGCTGCACCATTTGGTGCAAAAAGAAATATGAGGTAACGGTAAAATACACAAACTGAATAACCAAAATAAATAACTACAATATTGGACCATAATTCTGTTTAATACACCCAAAGAACCTGAGAAGAGCTGTCTGCGAAGATGATGAAAACTTTATCAAGTCAAAAATTAGGAAGAATTCCTATCAATTGACAACATATTTCAATGCCATGAAGAAAATAACAATTAGGATGCAGCACATGCAGCATCAGAAGCCCCATCGCTGCAAAAGGAATGTTTTTCATAGAACAAAGTTTGTAAAAAAACGGTTATTGTATATGGTATGAAACAACAAAGATCATAATTGAAACGTTTATGTTACATAAAGTGTCTTGTTTTAATGACGCTAATATTGCGCATATACGCTTTATCCAACCAGCCGCTTACTAGGACCAAAACGATCTAGCCATGATGTAGTCCAAATGACCAATTCCACTATGTGGTATTGATACATCTTTAAATGCGTACACTTATACCTACAAATATATACTAGAATACATTTTAAAGTACATTTTAGACCAATGTGGACTTTTAATTTACAGTCATTTACTTTACAGTCGTCTGGCGTCTTTGCGTTGGTCTCGGACTAAGAAAAGCGCTATACAAATGAACTTGAATTTGATTTAGCAGATGCTTTTATCCAAAGACTTACAATTCATTACAATTTGCAGTAATGAAAGCAGGATTTTACAATTCATAAAATCCTGCTTTCCCTGGGCATCGAACCCATGATTCGGTGTTTGAGAAACTAGCGCTCGGGGAAAGCATTTTTGAGGCGATTTATTGTGGCCAGTCTGGGGCGCACCTGTGCAACACTCATGCCAACTCATTAGCATCTTAATCTGGCGTATTTGTGAGGTGGGATCACAATGTGATCAATATGTGAGAAATATGGTTATTTTGTGTTGTAGAATGTAGAATGTTTAAGCTTATGCAAAAAGGGAGAAAAAACAAAAGTGTTTATACTTTTGCTCACAATGCCCAGTGTGTGTTCTTAAAATGTATAAATGATGGATTCAGACGTGTTAAATGTACACGTGCCAGCCACGTACCCTGGATGCTGATTTGTGCGACGCGCTTTGGTACGTCAAAGACCATCCAGAGAGGAGTGGAATTCTCCACACACATTTCTCGGCAGGTTTGCTCTCCGTTGTGACTCACTAGCACTTCCCCTTCTGCCGTCACACGGAACCCAAAAACATCTCCGTTCTGGAGCCGAGAAGACAGGAAACTGAAGGCCCAGAACTCTTTGCGGTCTAGCAGGTCTTCTGGATCCACTGGCAGGTGCTTTGGGTGGAGGCGAGCAGGGTCGCAAGAAGTGAATCCGTAAGACAAAAGTCCGTTTGAAGCCGTGACGGAGTGTGATCGCAATGAGACCTTTAGGAACACACTTTCTCCGCAGTGCAAGGGCCGGTGAGTGAAGATCAGAGCGCCATCGCTGCGTTTGCTGTAGTGACGCACCGCTAAGTGTTTGTTCTGCAGACACAGGCCGAGGCCGTGGACACTGTGGAAATGCAGGTCTTCGCTGAGCTGATGTGATAGCGCTGAGTTAAAGCTGTTAGGAGAGCTGGAAAAAGATGTTTGATCCTCCTGGAGGTCCAGCTCAGAGAAGTCACTGACTCCTTCATATCTCTCAGCCAGACCGAGATAATCCACTGGAGACATCTTGCTCTCTGAAAAACATGCAGATGCATCCAAATGCATCATTTAATTAATAGTTAAATTATTATTATTAATTAACAAGATGACAGGAATTCGAGAAGATAGTGATGGATAATGGATGGATTTAAGCTCCTCGTGGCCCCGAAATGGATAGAGTTGTTCACATATTGAATGCTGTTTTTTGGAAGAACTGAAATGTTTTGACTTTTTGTTCTCAATTAAGGAAAGTTTGAGCTTGAGGAAGAAATTTGAAATCGTTGATCATTTTATAATCTGTTATAAATGATTTTGTTTCATGGGATCACTAATAATTATTATTATTAGTGACCTTTTTCACAGGTCTACAATAATTCCAAGATATTTGAAAGTGATCGACAGTAAAAACACTTTTAAAAAATTGTGCACACTAATTGAAAACACTAATAAAAAACTGATTAGATTTGGTATTGGATTGGGCTAACAAATGATTTTGATCAAATTGGAAACCCAAGAAATGTGATCAGGGCGTCACTAATCTAATTCTGTGGTGGATTTTTCTGCATCCAGGGTCACGGGTCAAAGGTCAAATCCTGTGCAAGCATTCAACACCAGTGTAACCAGCTGGTTTTTCCAAAAAGACTTTTCCAGAGCAGCGCTGGATGCTGAGCCTGGACCGACTCTCGGAAGCTTCAGTCATTTGGGTCAGTGTAACAGAAGATCAAAGGCGGATCATAAGCAACTGAACGCCTTTCAGCCACCATTTATAACAGATTTATTACATATAAATTTAGACGTACTGATTCAGAATGGCGCAGTATCTCAAACAAGCCGTGGTACATCTGATTAATGGTTTTATTTTTACCACATCATTCAGATGCAGGTAATATATGGCGACTGTGGAATGTTCCTCCCCAGATAAAAACACAGATGCCAGTCGGGCGCGATGGACTTTAGTGAGAACATGGACAGGCTTTAGTCACGGCATCTGACCATGAAGGCATTCTGGAAGGAGCCGGGGTAACGTGAGAAAGCGCTGCATGTGTGGATCCCAGCAGAAGTCAGATTAGTGTTCCGCCATAAACTCCTGCTTCGCAATGCAGCACGGATTGTTTGCGGATTGTCAAGCAGAAAAGTGCGTTTGACTAATGCTACATGCTAAAAGCTAGCATTGCTGTTTTCCACTACTGCCTCTTAATTATGTGATTAATGGAGGAGTTGAACACATGTACGATATCAGAATCATACGGAGGGTGAAGGTTTACGTTACACAGAAACACTGAGAAGATCTGTGAGTTACGCTCAGTTACAAAAACATGTGCGTTGAATCTTGCGTAATATAACAAAAATAGGATTTTTTTTTACTTTTTAAAAAGATTTTTTTATCTTCTGTTGAATGTATGAATACGTAATGTTGCCAAATAAATTTGTTTTTTAGTTTTATATTTCATATATTTAATACGTTAACCTATAGCAACGTTTTTATTCGTATCATGGAGTGTTATATTCTCTGACTCACGTCTCATTTTAATTCCTTGAACTGGCAACACATGATATCTAATGCGCAAAAACGTCTCTAATTCACTCTCACATTCACTCGTTCATTCATTCATTCACTCATTCACTTAAACCCTCTTTAAAAAGACTCTTTTTCACCCAGCCACTCGCCCACTCACACACTCGCATTCACTCACTCACTCATTACACTTTCTCACTCATTCACTAACACACACATACATTTTTTCATTCACTTATTCACTCACGCACTTTCACTCACTCCCTCATTCACCCACTCTCACATTCCCAGATTCATTCATTTATACACTCACTCCTTCATATTTGTTCTTCAGATTGGCCGGCTTTTTAGTTTCATACAGTAGAAGTGTAAATACTTGTTTGGTATTAAACTTGAATGTCTTCACTTCAACTTTGCTCTAGTTGTGACAAGCATTATAGCACATTTTTAATAAATGCGTGAACAGTTTATTTAATCTGAATTAATTCATTTTAGCCTTTTCGTGACCCCGAAATCACCTGGCATCTGTTTTTCAGTGGGGACTTTCTAGGTGACTAATCTCCCCACTCTTTTTTTTTCCATTGTACACTTTGTAATTAGGGCAAGACGGCAATGTGGGATTCTATTTTTAAATGTTTGAATTAAATTGTTCAAACGTGCAGAGCTAAAAACAAACTGGCCTTGGGAACCTTAACAGCGTATCAAAAGATCAGCACGTGCTCAATGCGCGATTCCCCCACATCGCCCACCAATCTGGACCAGTAATTCCACCGAGGGCAAACTTTGAATGGCATGTCATCTGATCTGTGCCGAGAGTCGTCCAGCAAACTTGTGTGAGCGGGACACTTGGTGAGGAACGTGAAAGGACTTCAGGAATATTATACACTGTTAAGTAGTGAGTGAAAAGATGTGTGCTCACCAAGCATCTGCACTCCACACGTCAGTCCGTAAATGTCGATGATGGCCCACAGAGGCTCGCCAACAGGGACGCCGCTGAAGAGCAAACGGGCAGATCCCTCGTTCACCTGGTAAAAGACCCTCCCCACACTATCCATCCAGATGGACAGAATAGTTCCTTCCTCACAATGTTCCTCAGGCAAGGCTTGGGCCCAAAACCTCCTCTGGTCCACCAGATCAGGGCAGACGAAGCGTGGCAAGCGTCCGGACCCTAATTTAGAAGGGTCCACCGTACTGAAGCCCACTCTCAGGGCGCCGCTCCAGCATCCCTGCTTCTGCGTGATCTAAAATAAACCATAATAAAAGAACCGGGCTGTCGGATTACACATTCTCAGCCATTCTTACAAAGAAAGACTGGCGCTATAAATAAAGACGAGGCGACGTGTTTATCAGACACAGATTCTTGTTTTCGCCGCACCCAAACAACCTCATTCACAAGAACGAGATAACGCCGCAGCCTCACATGTTAACATTTCTAGCATTCTCTTCATCCGGCCCGTGTAAAGTCTGATGTGATAGAGATATATAGGTCAGGGCTATTATTGGGACATGGGGTCTACAGAAGGGGGCTTTGTTGGAAGAGAGACTTAACCTTACCTTAAGCCGAACTGGTTCGTAAATTCGAACCGGACGGTTGGTAAATGTTATGGCATTACAGAAACTGGCCAATCGGCGGACGCTTCGATTTGACCGGTCCATTACGATCTGAGAGCCTTTGGTGCTGGGATGAAAGCGGAGAGGGACGTAGGGTGGCAGACACGGGCTAGCGTTCTGCTTAGGGGACGGGTGGAGAAGGGTTCTTCCTAAAACAGGCAAAAAAATACGTTGTTACTATAAATAGATTCTCAAAAGATCTATTTGTTGCAACATACAGTTGTTATAAGATCTTAGAACCAAGACGAGACAATTACAGTGAAATAACACAGCACTGTAAAATACTGTAAATTTGACAATTACCGTGTATTTTGGTATTAACAGCTTGCTTGTATTAATAAACGTGTTTTAAACATTTGACTTGAGTTGTGCTGTGCATAAAAAACGGGGAAAAACATACATTTACTGTATGTTGTTGTAAACCGCATACTTCCATAGATTTACTGTAAAACCATATATTATTATGCAAATATTTCAGTAACCATAGATTAGAGAGGTGAGGTGAGTTTGTCGATATGGCCACTAGGGACTGGGATTAGAACCAGAAGGTCCAACTCACCACAACTGCCACAAATTACCAGATTTTACCAACATTTTTTACAAGACTTTTTTTTAAAACTAAGTATTTATCAACAGTAAACAAATCTTTTCATTTTCAGGGAGACAACAAAGGAGACAGTGAGAGACAGACAAAATGCAGATATCTGCTTTTACAAAGACTTGTCAATGCGCCAAAAAGGGATGCCACGTCCCAGACACATTGTTCACACAGATACAGTGCTGAATAGTTCTGTGTCTGTCTATCCACGGATTTATGTGTTTGCCTATATACTGTACCCAGTGTGTTTTAAAAATAAAAATAGACCTGACTAGTAACAGAAATACCAATTTCAGAATACACCAGATAACACCTCATTTTCACCCCGTCTGGCTCACGATCAAACACTCTTTCCAACTCCCTTTCATATTTTCCCAGAGCTCTCCAAAGCATAAAGTCAAGGACGCAGTCTTCTTAATTAACTTCTGTTGACATTTCACTGAGTGCGGGTCAATTAATTCTTCAGCTCACACAACCGTGAGAACGATCCTCCACACTCCCAGCCATTTATCCACGTCACTTTGGACTGAACCAGGAAAGTTTGGAGTTGTACTGTGTACACATGACATTGAAATCACAGGACAACACACCAAAATCCCCCGCCACGTGTGAAATGAGGAATTTCCAAACATGTGTCCAAATCACCAAACAAATGTTTAAAATGCCATTACACCTGTTACGCAATTCTAATCAGAGAATTGAAACATTCTGAGTCGAATAATTGAAACAGTAAAATATTTTTTGTTAGTAAAGTAATTGTTACCATAGTAATTTTTTACTTTAATTATTCCAACAGGAAATTGCTTCTTACAAAAGCAGAGGAGAGTATATAAACACGCATCTATAAATAAATAAAAACTAGTATAAAAATTATAAAAAAAATTACAAACAGTACACACACACACACACACACATTTATATACCATATACAGTATACAGTTTGAAGAATCTCTCTCTCTCTCTCTCTCTCTCTCTCTCTCTCTCTCTCTATATATATATATATATATGTAATTGTCAAAAATATCTAATGGAACTTTAAACCTCTTGATAGTAAAGTCAGATTCTATTACATGTTTGTACGTTCTCACACAATGCCTTGGGCTGTAGCTGGCACAAGTGTCAAGTTGACTTAGTGTTTTAACAAGTTCTTTTACCAAGTGTGTAAGTTCAAATTGTCTATCATTCCTCGAGAAAGAAACAGACATAAAAAAATACTGAAGTTATTGTTTATATAATGAGCATTTTATATTTCGCTTTTGTGATTTACATATTGAACAATGAACAAGTGTTCAACCAAAATACAGCAAACGTGTATTTTGTCGTATTACTTAGACGTTCCTGAATGTTTAATTAATGTATTTTAAAGCCTTTATTTGTGTGGAAAAAACGAGTTAAGAACTTAATTTACCAAAACGTCATGGGAACTGCTATGAAAACAATTAACTGATCATGAAAACAACAACTTTGTACAATTAAGGCTAACGTTACAGACAGTCGAAACAGTAACAAGTTTGTTTCAAAGATCATAATAGACAGATATATTTATGCCTTTATATAAAAGACAATCACGTTTTCACTCACCTTGAGAAGAGGAGGCGCGGCTCACCTGTCCACCCATTTCAAAGTTTACATTGAAACTGTCCTGTATTTAGAAATAACAGCTTGGCTTTCCTCTAACAGCTCTGTTTGGACAGCAGACAACAGCCGCTGCTTGTGAAACAAATATAAAGTCTTTCCAGATTCTCCGCTGATGACAGTGAATGTTACACGGTCACATGCTCACACTTCCCATTCAGCGGGACACTTCGGTGAGGTCCTCATTAGCATACGGGGCGGTGCTTGCTTAATGAAACCGAAAGACCCAATCATGAATATTAATGTTCTCACCCGATTGGTCCATTTCGGACGACTTACAATGTGACCGCACTGTCGCATTGAAACTAGCATTGTGACTGTGTCGCACTGAAACTAGCTGCTCCCATTGAAAGTAGCGATCGTATTGAAGCATTCAAATGATTACGCATGTTTAGGATTGAAATTACGTTGTGAACAAAAATAGATTAGATAAAACTAAGAAATAAAGATTAAATAAGATATTTCTGTGTTTACAGTAGCATCCAGAAACGATAATACCAGAAGAAACACCAAAAAGAAAATTTAAATAACAACAACAATGACTGAAATGTATCCGAATTGCTTTTTTCCTGATGGCTGGTTTTGATCTAAATGATAAACAACAAGCATAAATTTAGATTAGCAAAAGAGTATAAAATTAAGCTGTAGGTCGACCAGTTTCTCATAAACGCGCTTGTTTAACGCAAAAAGGACATTAGTATTTATGAATGCTTAAAACTGTTTCAACAACTCGTTTCTGTTCACCAATAAAAAAAAACCCGTCTCTCTCTCTCTCTCTCACACCCCCCCCCCCCCCCAGAAACTCTACTTACACATGTCTTTGCAGTCCCTCTACTGTCCACTGGATGTCGCTCAATCACCACCATCCAACCAGAAAGACGTAACCGTTAGATTGCATTCCAAGAAGATTCTACCAGAAGCCTCAGATTGTAAAATAGAAAATATTTTTAATATGCCATGCACTGTTTTTATTACCATCAGCACTGGCACGTAGTTTTTACTGCCAAAAAACACCCTATATTTGATTTGAGCGTAGACAAAGTGTCCTCAGGTAAAGTGCTGCCCTCACGATTCCCTCCAGCACCCTCTCAGTCTAACTCTGTGTCCGGGAGTTTGAATTTCCTCTGCAGGGAAACCGAGAGACACAGATACATGTGTGTGTGTGTGTGTGAGTGTGTGTGTGTAAACCGAATGTGCACAGCTGGAGGTTGTAGTGAAGGCCGTGCTGACACTGATTATGCCTCACGAGGCCTTGACAGATTCGGAAGCTTAAGAGTGAGAGGGTAGAGGTGGAGGTTATAAGGAAAAGTAATAAAACAGTTGGTAACAAAGAGACAGAAGGAGAGAGAGACAGCGAAGCTCACAATGATAGACTGGGGGGGGGGTTTCAGACCATAATACCGATTCTCAGCTGAAACATAGACAGATGTTTACTGTTCACAATTCATATAGATTAACGTGTTTGAAAAATAATAAAGACAAATGTACAATAAAATTGCGTGTATAATTTATGGATAATGTTTAAATCAGTTTTTACATTTTATACGCTGTATCACGGGTTAAATAGTGAATAGAAATAATATAGTGCTATTAATATAATATATAACCATAGGGACCATAAAACGCACTAAGAATGTTTATGAACGTTCGTATTTCATATATATGTAACTTTTTGTTTAATCTGTTTATGAAAAATAAAAATTAACACCAGAATAAACAAGAAAAAGCCAAAAAAAAGTCAACAAAAGTTGTTAGAGTGACTCTGAGCATCTCTACTAAAACAGATGAAGATGGGAGAAGAAAAGACCTCAAATTCAAAATGTGATACTCAAAATGAATATTCGTTAAGAAGCTTGTTTCTGTGTGTAAAGATGAAAGCATCTAGATTAGATTTATAGTTGAAGCTACGTTTCGTAAGGAACAATGAGGAGACACAATAAGGCAGTAAAATGGCAATTCTACAACAAAAGTGTGTGACATTTATATTATTACAAATAATAAAAACACACACAGACACAGTGTTCTCAAATCACTAAATCTTGCTACAAAATAGACCAAAATCACTAAATATGTTTGTTAATAATGTAATATAAGAGCGGCCACATGTACGTACTTAACATCATCAAGGGCCGGATATGGCCCACAGGTGGTAGGTTGAGCATCATTGCGTTAATTAACCACACTTGTAATTGTACTTTACACTTATCATAAATACTTGACTATTAAATAAAACAGAAAGCAGTAGCTGTTAGAATTACTATGCAGGAATCCAAACAACGAATTGCTGCTACGCATCCAATTGATCTTTATCAGACAATTTGGGAAGATCTTTCTCGCTCTCTTTCTCTCTCTGAGCAAATAACAGTTTAACTGTCTGACAGCGAGGGAAGTGAAAAGAGCAGGGGTCAAAAACTCAAGTTAAAAAGCCAGAGTGTGATTTTTACACGTCTAAATGTCACCACCAACAAGATCCACAGGATTGTACGAATTACGTGACTCTGTGAAGAACCCGGAGATGAAATTGTAATTTCAAAGGGCTTCTCAAACATTAAAGATCTTTGCATTGTCGATAATACTTCAACACAATAGAAGCAATTTTATAATTAAAAAAAAAGTAGTAGTAGAAAATACAGGGACAACAATTCTCTGAATGCACTATTTTCCTGGAAGAAATAGCTCTGTTATTCTTAAAATAAATTATGGATAATTTGTGTTAGTCTGCAAGGCGGCTGATTAGAAAGAATGGTGTGTGTGTGTGTGTGTGTGTGTGTGTGTGTGTGTGTCCAATATGACCTTATTAGTAATTTTGAGTGTTGTGTAAGTCTTAGAAGACCACCAACAGCGAAGCCATCAGAGCCTAGCAATCAATAGACGCACGCGCACGCACACACACACACACACACACTGTGCTCACAGAGTGCCGATTGCTTTCTTTCATCAGCTTACGTCATAAATATCACAGCTGTCACTCTCAGCTGATTTTGCATGCACACACACGTGTGCATACACGCGCACACACACACAGACACACACACACACACACACACACACACACACACACACACACCACCATTTAACTGGCATATCAAGGCAAACCGCTTGCATTTATTTTTTTGTTTTTAATTAAAAAATGCAATTAATGAACGCAGTAGTTCCACACAAAAATACTATGGTAACAATTACTTTGGAAACTATTACAATGGAAACTATTATCTCAGCATATCATTGCATAAAAAAGACACACACACAAAACACAACAAACTAAACAAATTAAAACAACGAACCAACCAATCAAACATACTCATGGTTAACAACATTCACACATTTGCACACACACACACACACACACACACACAGACACACAGAGACACACACAAACAAAATGGATTACAAATGAAAACGTGAGGCCTGGTGTATCAGATATGTGTGAATTGACTTTACAGACCCAGGTCTCTGAACCAGCACTTGCCTGCAGGTCATTTATCACCGGACCACAAAGAAAAGCATTATTTCGAATGGCCCCTGATGACTCGTGTACACTAGGACACATGTAAACAAGGCCAAAGATCCTTATCGATAGTGTTGTTCAGTTGGAGACAACCTGTATAAACAATGTGTCTGAAGACAAAATGGTTTTAAAATGATAATTTTTTACAGAAATATGTGACTATATATCAAATATATAAATATAAAATATATAACTATCATTTAAAATGTTATATGGTTATATTTCTATTTATCTATCTTGTATATAAGTAATGAGCAATGGTGTAACGTAATATCATGAGAATCAAAAATATAAGCAACTTTTTCTATTGTGGTTAATTTCTGTAGCAGACGAGGTGATGTCGCCATCTGCAGGATGCTGAAGGTACTGGAAATTGATTATATATTTTTTATTGGATTATTTATTTAGGACAAGTAAAATACTTGTGTTATAAATTGGATATTTTACGACTTTTATTCAAGTCTTCTTGGAAATGGTGACTTGTAACTTGCAATGGAGTAATTTTTACAGTTGTGTATCATGTATCCATACTTTTACTCAAGTATGGTTTTCAGCTACTCTTTACACCTCTGGTAATGTGACGGAGAGGCGTATAGACAGGCAGATAGAGAGATAAACTGAAAGATTGACTAAAATGTAAGTAATATGACAGCTAGACAAACAAATAATCAGACATGCAGATAGAAATATGACAGGCTGAAAGCAAGATCCAGAGAAACTCCAGGCAGACAAATCTGACAATCCAGTCTCACAAGTCTGCACAACGGAAGCGAGCCACGTTTACGCTGCCTTCATATTTTCATCACTACGGTATTTTCAATACAATGCTCCTCGAGGGGAACACTGACCCTGTTGCTGTGTGTCGGCACCTTCTGCTTCAGTTCCAACTTTTATATAAACCTCATATATAAACCACACCAGTCCTGACTTGTGATGGACTGCGAAGCGCTTTTATATTGTTTTTTTGTGCCGGATGAATTTCTAAACATCAGCCAAGTGATGTTTTCAAATGCATCCCCGAGCGCGGTCACCCTGTCTGCTCTCTTTCTCTTGCTAAGTGCCTTGTCCCTTCTCTACGAGCTGCTGTACATGCTTCGCATCTAACAACCGGTGGCGTGTTTCAGAAATATAAGGTAAATGTATATCTATAAAAGCACATGGTGGGTGACATGCTGTAACATCATCTTATTAGATACAATATTTGAGGCCAAAAAGTATGAAATCAAATTTCAAAAATGTTTTACAGAAATCCTGAATTAATGAGTCGCACAAATACATATTTTTTTGCAAAACTACAGAAATAGACAAACACACATTCACACTCACATTAGGCCTCCTCTAGGAGAAATGTAAATCCAGAAAGGCCCTAAAATGGCCTTTCTAACTGACAGAAAATAAATATAAAAATTCAGAAATTTCTAAAAAGTATTAACATTTTTTTACTAAATTAATCAACAAGTACAATTACGTTATAAACTATCAGGATTTGGAGAAACAGAACAGACTGGGGCAGAACTTAATATTTGGCTTTTATTGTTTACATAAATTAATATTCATATTATTTTTATTTAAAAATATATCAATTAATGGAAAAAAAAAACAACTGAAAAGGCCAAGTAGGGCAAAGTCTGATACAGCAAAAATAGCAAATCCAATGCTAAAAATCAACACATAATAATAAAAGCAAACAACTGACAAAAGACAAAAAAGATGGAAAGATTAGATAGAACAAATTATTTATATACATGTTTATCCATGGTGTCGCCTGGATCATTATCATCATATTCAGTTATGGACAACAAAAATCGGTGCTTTCGCGCTACACGTTCTTGAATTCCAATCATGTACAGGTTTTTTTATGCTCAGTTTCACAGCGGCGGTTGATGCATTGGAACAGAGCCAGGAAACAACTAGCCAAAAATTAAACACACGCGCGCGCACACACACACACACACACACTAATAAAACCAAAAGCTTCATGGTCTATTCCCCAAGTACACGTCGGTATTTTTAGAATCTTGCCTGGGCACTAAAACATCTGTCAGTAATTGGCAGTGATAATAACAAAAGCTCGGGGTTGGTGAAGGTGGTAGAGTGTGGACAGGGCAATTAAGAGTGATCAGCCACATTGTCCACTGGACACAGTCCCAGTTTTCACTAAGAGCTTAAGATCCAGTAAACTGGAAAATAAAATACAACCATAGCTTCACTAAGAACAGAGCCGTGCTATATTCATGCTCTGCACAGCGTAGTGCATGTCTAGTTTTTATTAAATTAAGCTTATGGTTCATAACATTTATTTTACTTTTTAGTTTACTTTTACTTATAATTTATTATATTATTTCACCAATACTATTTTGTCTTAAATTAAAATTGACATGGTATATATAATTTATATTATATTTAATTTTATTGTATTACTGAATAACTTTTTAATTGAAACTTTTGGACAATTTTTCCACAGCATTTTCATGTCTTTCATTTAAACTTGGAACTGAATAAAGCATGCTCAAAATTTGTTTGCCATTTTACAGACAGACAGATACTTAGGTTGACAGATACAAAAAAGACAGATAGTTACACAGACAGACAGATACACAGACAGACGGGTAGACAGACAGATAGATAAAGTCAAAGTCAAGTCAAAGTCAAAGAAGCTTTATTGTCATTTCAACTACATATAGCAGAGCAATACACAGTGAAACGAGACAACGTTTCTTCAGGACCCTGGTGCTACACAGAACAGAACACAGTCCACACAGAACAGAGACCTGTACAGCAAGGGAAGGGGCACGCAAAATAAATAGGGGTACACAAGTGCAACGACAGACAGACAAGATTAAGATAAACAGACATATACTGTACAGACAGATAGGTATGCACAGTAATAGACTGACAAATAGATAGATACAAAGATAGATAGATTCTTAGACAGACATTATAAAAATCTAATTTCGCTGTTTGTGATGACTGAAATCAAATCAAGTTGAAATTTTTTTCCTGAAAGGACGGTTCTCTGGCTGACACAGACAGACAGACATGTAATAGATTGATAGACAGACAGAAGACAGGACAAAAGTGATACAATAAAGTCCTTGTGCAACATGTGTAAATAAACAATTATGTAATTTAATTCATAAAATATTAAATAATCTCTTAAGAGATAAAAGTTCGATGTTTGTATTCCATTAGCAGTTGTTCTGGGCGTATTTCTTCTAAGTAGTTCTGACAAGTCAGAGTGTCAGATGGGGCAAGTGTGTGTGTGTGTGTGTGTATGTGTGTGTGTGCACGCGCATCTGATTTTCAGTGGTGTGATGCCAGCGCTGGAGCAGAACCTGGCAGGTGACGCAGCCTTTAGGGATTCTGCTCAGAGAGGGTTTGATGTGTGTACGAAATGTTGGCATTTTACCTGTAAGCCTTTTCAGTGTCTTTTAAGTTTCAAGGTAAAAGAACCATAAGTAGCAAAGACAGGGAGACAGAGGAAGAGAGAGAGCTGCCAAAAGATTTGAGATAAACTAGAATCAATCACAACCAATAACTGTGCTCCCCGTTCAGCCAAGGTTCCTCATAAATTACAGGCCTCATAGCGGCAAATAGTGACTGAGATTCTTAACATTTTGTTCTCAAACGGGTAATACGGGCACATCAGGACGTTATTTACAGTCTTCACTTCAAGGCATCATCAGAAATCAGACACGCACGCGCACACACACACACACACACACACACACGCGTGCGCACAGCTTATCGCGGTAAAGCTTAACCGTCCTTTCAGGAAATAAATAAATAAACATGTCAGATTTGAACTTGATTTGATTTGAGTCACCACAAACAGCGGAATTATACTTTTAAAAGATCCCATGGGTTGTCAAGACTACTGCAATAAATATGTGTGAGCGCGCGCCTGTGTGTGTGTGTGTGTGTGTGTGTGTGTGTGCGTGTGAGAACTAATACGTCTCTGCAAGATTATCTCTGTCAGGTCTTTTATCTCCAAGCCGACACTGCTTGACTAAACCGAGTTTACGGAGCAGACAGGTCTGATTCCACAGAAGACCTGACAGGAAATTCCCGCAATGTGTTTTAATATGGGATAAAGCTTTCACATTACATGACATAAAATCATTTAGTTTCCCTCTTTTTATTTTTGCACGCCCGCGCCACAGGAGGAGCTGTGTGTGGATTTAGATTTTCTTGTTAAGATCGGCTAGTTTGCGGCTCAGTGGTTTCAGGAAATGAGAAAAGCCCGGAATGAGAGATGACAAAACAGACACGGCCATAAACACAGACAACCGAGAATGAAAAACAAGATACAAACAACAGGGAAAAAAAGGACAATTACGCACCTAGAACAAACCAACGGGGAGCCATCGGTCAGAAGCAGGCGGGCAGACAGACAGGCCGTCGCTGACAGGATGGACAGTAATTGTTCGGGAAAAATGGGTAAAGAGAAAGAAGGTGGGATGAAATGGAAGAAGAAAGTTTCTGTAATTCAGAGATGAGATCAGATGGAGGGAGACCCCTGGACCTTAAGCACACACACACACACACTAACTGACGGACAGTTTTAAGCACACAGCTCTGAGACTGGACACACGCCAAGCTCATTACAAACAGCCCCCTTCCACAAGCCCCCCATTCTCTTTCGCTCCGTCTCTTGTCTCTCTCTATCTGCTTTTAACAGGTTACACCCTCTCTCTGCAGGAGGAACCTTTGGCCTCCACGACGATGAGTTCTGTAATGGATAAAGCTGAGCTTATACACATACACACACCAGGGTTCAGATGAAACCAGAGGGAATCACGGTCATGTAATACTGAAGACCGTCCCAAAGTCCCCAAAGCCCCTAAAGCCCTGATGGACAGAGCACAAGTACAGAGGCGTTTATCAGACAGAAAATGCTCAAAAGTAGAAAAAAAAAAAAACCGCTCCACCAAATAATTAGTTTCTCCATAATGGGTTTCCTCACATTTGGGGAGAAAAACGCAACAGCACGAGTCTGGTTCTCCTTTCTCTTCAGCGTTTGATGATGCCTGTGTTGCTGGAAATACTTTTATTGTAGCAAATCCACTTCCTGTTGAAAATACAGTAAATGTTTGAGCAACAGTGTATTGTTACATCAGTGACAGGAGAACTGTCAAGTGAAACATATTGTAGCGTTTAACATCATTAAAGTTTCCCAGACATATTCGTGTAATACATATATTAAATCTAACTTTAACAATATACAGTACATATACAATTGTCTAAAAATATATATGCGTTTGCCTTTTTAGATTATTTTAGAGACATTTTTTCCAGATTCAGGTATTTGAACCCATAAAATGAGCTAAATGCATTTCTGAAATAGTATATGTTTATTATTCAGACTAAACTCAATTCCTTGTTGTGATTCCCAACTTGGCCAATAACGTTTTTGAAGTCTCTGATTTCTGATTATTCAAATAATTTCCAATCCATCAATTAAATTCTCAGTCAAATACAGACACAATGACATATTTTGTGAATAAGAAACAAATAAAGTTATTGAATAGCACCACTGTATAGGTACATTTTTTCTATATCAGGAAAACATTTTGTACACTAAAATGAATTATTCTGTCCACACAGTTGCTGCGCTTGGCTCACTGCTCCATGTCAGGATCAGCATCGGAAACCTTCTCATCCATAGCCGAGATCTGTTTATCATCAGAAGCACAACAGTAGCAATCGAATTAACAGGTTTTTGTAACACGCAGTATTTACTTATTTACAGTAATTTCGATTCAACCTAAATTCCAAGTGACTTCGGATCTCTACTAGGTCTTATTTTCAGGGTAGGTGTTATATTTCAGATCATCCTAAAATGTGCATGTTAAACTGTATCCATCCTCATCTGACGTGGTCAGCCATGAAAGTTGAAAAGCGAGATTAAAAATGCAAAATGCTTTCTGAATCCAAGAGGACACGCGGACGGCCATTGCTGAATAATATATGAAGCGTGGCGTGACCATGACGACACTTTGATTCTCTCAACTGCTCTTTTACAGTATTTAGTATGTAGAACATGTAATACGACAGTCATTCACTCAGACTGGATGGATTTTTCTTTTTTCGCTCAGATTAAAATTAAGCTCTGCATTGGATTGAGTCTCTGCCAGTGATTATTTCCCACCCCTGCTGTCTCTTTGACACAAGCATGTGTACATGCAGACGTTTAGTGTTGAGAAAGCTCCATGTCATCTTCTGTTCTCCTGCCACATCCATTTAAACGTTATAAAAGGCAAATACAGACAGAAACGCTCACAAAGAACCACCGCACCTTTTCTAAAGAAGACAACTGCGACTAAAGTAATGAACAATTTCACACTAATCAATCTTCAAAATAAAAAAAATGAATTTAATGATAAAATAATCTTGCATTACTCAAAGCTTCTAAACACGCACTTCCTCAAAATGACATAAAGACAAATATTTGTTAAAAAATTGTAAATATTTACACAATTACAGATGTGACTCTTTTACAGATTATTGTGACTGAAACCACAATACTGTAACTTCACAAGCACAAATAATAAAATACAGAAATATTAAAAATGAAGACAATAAATCTTAAAAAAGCTGTTGTTTTTACCATTTATAGACTGAACACACACACACACACACACACACACACACACAAACACACACACACACACACACGGGACCACACACTAATTCTATCTCTCTCTCTCTCTCTCTCTCTCTCTCTCTCTCTCTCTCTCTCTCTCTCTCTCACACACACACATACACACACACACACACATGCACACTATATATGTCATGGATCCTGGCTTAAAGCTGGTCAGGACTTTTATTTTGAACTTTTTCTGGACTCTTATTTTGAAGTTTTTGTCTCAGTTGATCATGTCCTGCTTCGTGTCCTGTGTCCCAACTGTTCTGTGTTATTCGTTAGTCTATGTATTTAAGTCCCTGTGTTACATGTATCACTGCCAGTTTGTCAGTCATGTTACCTGTCACTCTCGCCTCTTGTCGTGTCTTGTGTCTAGTTAAGTTCATGCCGTTTGGATATCCTTGTGTACCGACCAATTGCCTGCTCCCGACTACGATCTTGGATTAAACCCTTTTTGTAGCATTTAACACCTTGTGTGCCATGATCTCATCCAGGAAGTGCGTGTGAGTCCACCCTGCCTTGTCCCAGTGACAGTCGTTTGTGACAATATACAGTATATATTGTGCAGTAAATATGGTCTTATATAAACAGAATAATATATCTAGACACATTTATACTTACATGTATTATAGTTTGTTTCTATTAATATTTTATTTGATATATTCCTCAGAACTTTCAAACATTCTACAAAATGAATGTTAAACCCCTGCAACACAAAAGCCGCCAGATGTTAGAAATGACACACAATTAGCTGAATGAAAGGGCCTGAAATGATATTTGTTGAAAATGCATCAAAGTGTTTGCATCAGGCCAAACGCGATTGATATTCATGCTTTTTAGCTGCTGTCACCGCTTTCTGATATATGCTTTTGGTTCACCGCTCACCGGGTGCGATTTTGGCACATAAATATATTTGTATATTGTTATTTTCTCTCTTTCCTGAGGTGAATGATGTGTGAGATGAATTCCAAGAATGAGGTGATGAAATAATTCAAGGATGAGAGAACAGACTGATACACATAGAGAGAAGGTGTGTGTGTGTGTGTGTGGTGTTTGGGAGGGCGGATATGAGGAAATCACACAGAATTCGGAAAAAGTATCAAAGTAAATGAAATTCCTTATGCTACCAGTGGCGAATCATGCCAAATTTCCACTTTTGCACTGTGACGCCACAAAAACGGACAGTGACCAAGAATTGACCAAGAAAAAAACATCAAAGTAAATAAAATTCCAAATGCTACTAGTGCCAATTCATGCCAAATTTCTCGTTTTGCACTCAGACGCCATAAAAACGGTCAATGGCCGAGAATTGACCGCACAAAAAAGGCGAACGAAAACCAATCGGTTGCAGACAAAACACATGTTGAACGGCCTGAGCTAATTGATTTCTCCTTGATTTCATGATTCGCTGTATGTAAGCCATTTTATCGGCCTCACCACAGGGCAGCCTCAGGCAATTGTCTGTCTTTTAATTTATGCCTCAGTTTTATTTCGGCTCCATTCGTACACAATCAGAGCAAACTGAGCCCAGTGGAGAAAGTCGAGTTCCTTAGATGCTAAAAAAAAAAAACCTGTGATCATGGAGACCCAAAAAATCAAAGGCTTCAGTACTGCTGACCAAGGGTCTATTGCAGGGTGGGTTTCTCTCATATGAATACACACGGAGCTGTAAATCAGATGAGGCTTTAATTGGCTCTGTTGAATTAATTACATATTTGAGTGCTTCTAGTGAACATCAGTCTAAATTAGCTACAGTGTGCGCGGCTTAAACACCCAGCAAAAAGCTGTGAGCGACACACTCTGCACGTGTGCAAACTCTCATCCGGGGTGAATAAAGATAAACAAGGAAAAACAAATAAACATTAGCATTAGCTTTACGGCCTCTAAACTCACCTGATCCAGATTATTGAAGGGAACAAAGAAATTGCAACATCGTCTGAAGTTAATTAGACGACATCATTATGCAAATAAAACTACACAGGCATTTCAAACAGCACCCATGTGACCAAACTTCAAATTCGCACCAAAACGTCTTGTACTAAGGCCTGGATTCAACCCATTAATCTGGTGTTCACAATAATGGCGCTTAATTGTGAATTACACAATTGTTTTTGTGTTGTAATTCGTAGTTTTCACTTGCACTACAGTTTTTTTTTTACAAGATTTTCTATAAAAACTAAGGATGTAGTTCTGATAATTACCTGTTTATTAAACAATAAATCATGCTGCTGTTAAAAGTACGACATTTTGAAATTTGGTTTGGTATTCAATAACAATAATAGAGAAATTATAGTGAATAATACCACCCTATTATTAATATTATTCTACAGTACAGTAATTTTATGCATCATATTATACAGTTATTTACTGTTTTTACAATTGTTTACCTTTTTTTTTTTTTACCGTATTTTGTGTCTAAAAACTACATATATAAATTATATATATATATATATATATATAAATATTTTTTACTTTCCTTTTCTCCACCTTTTTTTTTTTTTTTTACAGTATTTAACTTTTCCACAGTGCACATTTAGCAATGGTCATTTTTCTGCTTGATTTGGAATTTTCCTAATTAGGTGCCATCCTGGGGCAGGTTTACCTCGACAAACCTCTAAACGAGACCTTAACGAGAACCCTTGATTAAAGTTCCCTCATTTCCATATGAAGAGCTGTTCAAAGCCACTATGAGCCTCTAAAGCTATGAAATACTTCCAGCCTTAAGGAATCACAGCTTTCTGAGCCCCTGTAGATCAGAGGAGTGTTTTACACATCCTCACACCGCACACACATTCACTGAACGCCGCTGCCATCCGATTCTGAGCGAGTCTTAATAAATGTTCCAATATTAATTTCACAACACATTTCACCCGTAACTTCATTTGTTAAATTGTCATGAAATTAGTTAATTAATCCTAATGAACTGCTATTCTCTGCAGATGAGTGTTTAATGAGTGGGTACGTTTTCCATTCCCTTTAGGCTCTTAGAGATCAAGACTTTAATGTATATATCAAAAAGCAAAGCGCTGCAATTTATACTCCAGTTTCTCATATCAGAAGTTACAGTCAAAAAATGTCTTTAAAGGATGAATCTGACAGGGATACGGCCATAGCATCCTCAATTGCTCTCATAAGACATGTCTTTGCTTCATTCTTGGGTTTAATCAACCTAAATTACATATATTTATTTAATTGTAGAGCTTGCTGTAGAGCTTGCTTAAAGGTCAAGCTTCAATTTAGTAAAGGTCAAGATTGTTGTTCATTCATCACATCGCAAATTCCATTTTTGGGTCACAGTGAGCAGGAGCAACTTTGTGTCTGAAGGTGGGTCTGACACCTTGGATTGGTGTTCAACCAATCACAGAGCAGGACACAGACTCAGGACGTTCACGCTTCAAGAGCAACGTCTCTAAATATGATCTATGGGTAAGACTTTTATTTAACCAAATATATGTTTTTGTCTTGTGGCCAAATTAAAAGTCACAAGACAAAAACCTACAAACGACATTCTCGACTTGGCCAGGACTTAACAAGACATGATAAGATTTTTCTGACATATATTTACATACGTTTAAGAATTTGACAAAAAAAACACAAAGCATGAGCTTTAAATGACCAAAAGTGTGAAAACAAATGAGAGAGACAACAATTGAAAAATCATTGTGAGAATTGTGTGAGAGCCATGAACAAATGAATTGGTAATTAAAGCACTAGGGCAATAACAATCGACACAGGTGAGCCAAATGAAACTGATAATTAACTAATAACAAGCAAATTAAGATGGAAAACCAATGACAAGTCACTGTTAAACACATAGAAGCAAAACACAAAAACCAAAACAATGACTAGTGCAGAATACTAGTCACCCTTGCTCCAGATTATCCACATTTTCCAGACTCTATTTTATCCTGAATATAATTTTGTTAAAGTATTGGCACCTTATGACATCATGGGACCCAAACTATTCCAAATGTAGTGATTTATTTATATTTTTTCACCAATTTTTTTTTTTTTTTTTTTTTTACGTTGATCTCATCAAGTTTGAATGATACAAAGCTGATCCTCAAAATTTTTGGATTCTTTAACCGTTCCCTAACATTTAGAAAATGTTGAGGAAACTAGTGATGCCATTTTTAAATATGATCAACATAAATACATTTCTAGAATTTGCCCCTTTGGTTCCTGTGCTTTAATGCAAAATAATTTAGTTCTTGTGTTTGTTGTGGTCCAGAGTAAAATAATTGGACCGGCCACACAACTGGACTTGTGTCCTTGGGTAAAAAGACACTGACCCCCACATAATCCCTGGCAGCACAGCTTAAGGCTGCCCACCGCTCCGGGTTAAAATGTATGTTTCTGCATTCAATAAAAGAGCAATATGTTATATTTATCTTATAAGTTGTGAATTGTAAGGTCTCTTGGAACATGAAGGGAACTTACCAAATCAGAAACTATTACATAAAGTATTACCTTGGTGTAGTGTAGTTTTCATGCTTTATATAATTGATTTCATTGTCCGCGCTTTTTAAATCACACCACCATTCTGCCTTCTGGAGGAATCTGTGAAGCCAGAAGTTTGTGTTTACATTTCATCTGCTGCTTCTCTGCAAACAGAAAGCAAACAAGATACATATTGACTTTATTCTGAACAGGCAGCCTGTTTTTAACAGGAAGAGTGTTCTGTGGACATTTGTCAACAAATGATTTTTTATTAATCATTTGACAAAAGAAATTCTAAATATTTGGATAAATGTCTATTTATGTCCTGGCTAGTTATTAGTTCTGACTAGTGCATCATTTGTAGCAAAAAGACAAGTTAAATTCATACTAATTGACTTAAGAATCATACGAAATCTGCCCTATGTCATTAAAATAATACTAAAATAATAGTAATATAATAAAAAATAGAAATAATTTTAATAGTATAGTAATAATAATAAAAAAAATAATAAAAACATATATAAATATTTATAATATGATGTTTCACATTTTTTAGGAAAGGTAAATAAATAACAATAAATACTAATATTAAATTATTCAATATTTGATACCAAAAATTAAATACCAAACACTGATATACAGTAGTTTATATAATCAGTTTTGATGTAAATATCTGTCATACTGAGCTGCATTAAAGTTATACATATGAACCACTTTTATGGTAATTTCCTTGCAGCGTTTGCATTCTTTTGAATAGTAAGAGCTTCCATCAGATTCGTTGAAAAAACCACCATATAGCAGACAAAAAAAAAAGAATCAGATGGTGGAACATCCACCACAATGAAGCACTGAGATCTGAGCAGAATAATATTAATAACAACAAATAATCTTCTTCGTGTAACGGACGATGCCATTACGAAAATAATCACGTTTTCATGACAGCATAATATAGCAAATAGTCCATGCAAATCTTTGCAAATTCTGAAAGTATCCGTTTTTTTTCCAGTGGAATCTAGAAAAGAAGGAGCCATAATGAGTCTGTCATTGATCTGACCAACAGACGTCTCGCACTCCTAGATCAGAGTGTCTCGCGCTGCCCTCGGAGAGACATAAAGAGATTCATTTTCACCAGTGTTTGATCTCCCGGATCCACTCGCACTCTGAACCAGCGAGCGACACACACCGGCTCTCACACACACACTCACCCTCCATCCTTTCATTCACTCCTTTAGGGCTGTGAAGTTCCATCAGAGCTGCTTCCTTTCTGATTCTCTGTGTTTCCTGTGCAGGAGTATCTGATATTCCTCATGTCCGGCGGCACACTGCAGGTTGAAACTGTTGTCAAAAGTCACACAAGAAAGCCAGATATAGAAGTGAAAGCAGATCAAAGTCTGGCTTTTATTTCACTCCCTTTGGACTAAATTTGCTACTTATCAGGTCTGCAAAGTGAGTGTATCTGGAAATCTGAGGGATTATGGGATGTTGGAAAGGCTTGTGATCATCATTAAGCAGGACTCACGCAGGGAGCTATAGGTGATGAGAGGCTAACGGAGAAGCACGGATACTCAGAAAGTTCAAGTGGCTGGAAAACACACCATCGCTGAGATCGTGATGGAGGTCCGGTGGTGAATTACAACCGTCTGAAGCAGAATTTAAAAATGATTTTCGAACACACCGGCCACTCAAGGACTTGAAGAGCAATTTGCCGCGTGCGTTCCAGATAATGGAACAGAAGCTAAACGTTGAGGGTGGGAAATGAACGGCAACTTACAGTACATTTAGCTCACACTCCGTATTTAATGTCTTTTTTTCCGATAAGTAGAGAATTTCAAGCAGGAGTCAAACCTAAAACATTTCGCGAAATACGTTTCCTAACTATTCTGCCCTCAGATTTCACTGTCAGATCTTTTCAGAAAGTTTTAAGAAAGCCCCGAGATTAAATATAGCTGCAAGCAGCAATGGCGATTTGGGCCCTGTCTTGATTTAGGAAAATGTTTTAAGTCAATGCTTTAAAAAAAAATACAGTTAAAACCAATTTAACAAAAACCATTGGTTTACCATAGTGCTGATTTACTCTCAGTAAGTTAAGTAAACTCAGTGGATCGGATGTGATCCAGTAGAAGTCACTGGACACTTTTAACAACATGAACGTGAGAGCATTTTTCTCTAAATTAAAATGTTAAATAATTAAATTTTTTTAAAAGTTAGTAATAATCTAATCTTATAATTTAATAATACAAACATATTTTCTACAGCATACAATTTAATATGTATGAGCAGCAAATGCACGACACTCTTTACTGACAGAAACAAGTCTTTTCACCTAAGATTTTCACAATATAAGAGCTAATTAGAGAGAATTAATACTCCATAGGATCATGTAACTCTATTTTTATGTTAATATGTTAAACCAAAGATTTGTTTGCTTATTGATTAAACACAAACCCTTGCAAATAATGCAAAACCATCATGAGTTATGAAATACTGCTAAGAATTTGTTCGCCTTACACTTTTGAATTCAGTGCTATAAAACACTTCACTGTTATCCAAAGGGTTTAGGAGTTAAAGACATAAACGTGTTTTTTTTTTTGTTTGCACATGAAATCAACTGCTGCTATGTAGAGAATGTAATTGTGTTATAGTTGCTATTTAACATTAATTCATATTTTTAACTTATTTACTTGTGATTTTGACAAACCACTTACACATATTGTATAAGAAGAAGTGTAAAAAAAATTCACTTGATGCATTTCGCAGTAAATGAATAAAAACCTACAGCAAATGGGGGAAAAAAAGTCTGAATGTCATGGCTTGTGTGTCCAGGGCTCAGATTAGGCAGAACTACTTTGAAATCCCTCGAGAGCTCTGAGTGTGTAGATGCATGTCATGTCAGATATATTTCAGGCTGCACTTGAACATTTGTTCATTTAAAGTGAGAGTCCGGCCAAAAATAAAATAAATTGGCCTTTATTTACTTAAAAACCAAGGTTCTATCTACTTCTGAATGGACAAAATATACATATATTAATGCTAAATTCATACTGGAAGATTTTTCACTTATGGGTGAACCATCATTATAAAAGTCTGCAATTACTGTATGTATAATCTGCAAAATTCAAATCAGAGATCTACAAGCTTTCTAGCACGTCATTATGCATGGCACGATTCATCCGCGCCATGAAAGCGCCTATACATCAATAATTTCACCAGGGGACCCAAATGTTCACCCATTTTCACATTTACACTTTTTAAAAATGCATATTCCTCATAGTTCGACACTTCAAATAATCTATATCACAACACATTAAATCCCATCCAACATGACGAGTGTTCCACAGAGGTCACAGGAAACATTCCAACAAAATCAGCAGAAAAAAATAAATCCATAGTGAAGTATTGAGGATTTAAATCAAAGGATCTTGACCCACAAGTAATATAGTCCATGGAAAATAAATGATCTGCCTCACAGCGTGCGCACACACACACACACACACACACACGGGAGATTCTCATCCACTCATAATTCACAAATTCACAGGAGCGAGGAAAAGGCACAAAGTTAGTGTGGGAAATGAAAGAGAATTTTTTCTACACAAGACATTCCCTCATATAGCTGCGGTAAAATTGCAGACTTCCTGGAGCTGCGACGCGTCAATCTCCTTAAGTAGAGTGAAAGAGGGAGTGATGGAGAGAATCACATGGAAGAATGAGGATGGAGAGAAAAAAAAGAGAGCAGTAGAAGGTGTTTGGGGGATTCAGAGGAGAGAATATAACAGCACTCCGCTCCATCTGTTATTCATGCCACTGTCTAATGTTGTCTGTCTGAAGCTGCTTTTACACATGCCCCACACTAGCGCCGGCAAGACGCTTATATAACACTACACGTCCACGCAGGAGACGTTAAGGACAACTGGCTGGACTACGACCGCAACCTCACTATCTCTAACACATCGTGAAGTGATTCTGAATACTATTTGTGCAAAAAGTTTAATAGTTCCACTGTGAAAATGTGGCAGATTTAGATACATTTTGTTACAGCGTTCTGAGCAAAACAACAAAGTATATTGAATGTATAATGTATCTGCTTATTGAGGTACATGGAATATTTAGCATATTACCGGTATATATATATATATATATATATATATATATATATATATATATAATATATTTTTTTTCCTTTAAAAATGATCTTTAAGTGTAAATAGATGATAAACCTTACAAAATTAAGGCCATGGGCAATTCTAAGCCCATGAAGAAATTTGATTGAAAAACTTAAAGGAAAAACTTAGATTATAGATTATAAAACAATTATTATGTATTAAAATGAATGAAGAGAGAGAGAGAGAGAGAGAGAGAGAGAGAGAGAGAGAGAGAGAGAGAGAGAGAGAGAGAGAGAGAGAGAGAGAGAGAGAGAGAGAGTGAGGGTGAAAAGTATAAATTTAGAGTAAAGAGAAAAGAGCACAGATAGGGTAAAATTATTTCATCAAAAAATAAATGTAACTTGCTCATTTTTAATGAGGCAGCATTATAAAGTTCTTTGAGCTGTACTTGTCTTTTAATTTGCAACTGTATTGGTTCTTTTTGCGAACTGTGAATCAAGTTCTATTAATCCTGGATTAACCTGAAATAACACAGATTATGCAGATGAAAACAGATATTTCTTATAATAAGTAAAAGAAGTCATGTAGACCAGGTAGCAAAGCTACCACATTTCTAGCGACAATGTTACATAGTTTCTTTTTATATAAATTTATATGTAGCTGCAAACAAAACAAAATAAAATAGTGGCATTAGACGTTCCCACATTAACCATGCAAATTTCTTTACATTGTTGAAATTTTCTTTACATATTACCATCTAACCTTATCCATGTACCAATTCTCCAGAATATCTATTTCATCTGTGTAATTATTACAAGTATTCATGGGTCACCAGCGTCTTCCTGAAAGCCTAAACTGAAAAAGAAACTTTGCGTTATGAGACGTTTCATTTTTTTTATTCTAGATTTGACAAATACCCCTGAAGAGCCTGAGAAACAAGCGTTTCTTATCACCCTCTCAGGCCCGTGAAAGCAAGAGTCTGGCTTCCTCTGATATGTTCCAGCCTGTGATATATAGAGAGGCACATAAAGAACAGGAAAGCAGAAATTTAGACTTTCAGGGTCTAAATATATTGATTTCTTTTAACATTCGTCATTTTAAGTACTAGTAAGAGTTTATGACAAATGTTGTTTCAAAAGCTGCTCTAAAATAATTAATATTTACATGTAAGAAAACTGAAGTTCAATTATTTTATATGATTATTACAATTCATATGTTTGTTACAGTTTGTCAGATATGAAACGGGGAAAAGAAAAGTGGACAGAATCAAGGACATGCTGATTTTGGAGTTCTTTTCTCTCTCTCAGACTCTCTCTTTCTCTCTCTATCAGGCTCTCTTTCTTTCTATATTTCTTTCTATATATCTCTCTCACACTCTTTTCAACCAGATTCTTTTTGCTTTCATTCTTCCTCATTCTTCCTCATTCTCTCTCTCTCTCTCT
>MU204318.1:2230161-2252127 GCA_017309775.1 Paedocypris sp. Pulau Singkep | reverse complement strand
TCTCTCTCTCTCTCTCTCTCTCTCTCTCTCTCTCTCTCTCTCTCTCTCTCTCTCTCTCTCTCTCTCTCTCTCTCCCCCTCACTCTCACTCTCCCTTATCAAGCTCTCTTTCTTTCTTTATTTCTCTCTCTCTCACACTCTTTATCTCCTTATCATACATTCGTCCTTTCTGTCACTCCCTCTTTTCTCTCGCACTCTCTTTCTCTATCACAATCAGGCTCTTTCTCATTTTTTCTTTCCTTTTCTCTCTCACACTCTCTTTTCAACCATGCTCTTTTTGCTTACATTCTTTCTTTCTGTCACTCTATATCAGGAAAACTCTCATTCTTTCTTTCCTCTTGTCTCACACTCTTTTCCTATCAGACTTTTCACTTTCATTAATCCTTTCTGTCACTCTTTCTCTTACTGCTATTTCTATACGTTTCTCTAATAGGCTCTTTCTTTTTAATTATCCCCCTCTCTGTGTTTTTTTATCCCTCTCTATTTATCTCTTTCTCAAGATATGTATTACCTGTCTATCTTACCTACACCCTCAGCTCTTCTCTCTTTCTTTTTTTTTTCCAGTCTTTCACTTGCTCTTTTTTCCCTCTATTTTTTCTCTTTCTCTGGCTTACTCTCTTTCTTTTTCCTGTTCGCTGATTCTCTTGCTCACAGACTCTCTTTCTCTTTTTAGTCTCTTTTTCTCTCGCTTTCTCAGACACTCTTTCTCTCTCTCTCTCTGTTTTTCTTCCTCACTATCTCAGACTCTCTCTCTCTTTCTCACTCACACTCAAGATCTCTTTGTGTCCTCCTTTATCCCTGTCTCTCTCTTTCACACACTCTCTCTTTTTAGGCTCACTCCGTATTTCTTCCTTACTCTCTCTCTCTGTCTCTCTCTCTCTCTCTCTCTCTCACTTTCTCTCTCTCTCTCTCTCTCTCTCTCTCTCTCTCTATCTCTCACTCACTCACTCAGACTCCTCTTTTGATTTGTGTCTATTAAGGAACTCATATTAAAAACAACTTATTTATTGATTTGTTTTCCCAAAGAGCCGAAGTCAATCTGATCGTATTGATTCCCGCAGAGTCTTAGAAAAACATTAGGCCACACAAAGCCCTTTTCTTTCTAGTATGTATCTAAGAGATAGTGTTCTTTTCAGTCCCAAATGACGCTTATGAACTTCCAGAGTCTTTCTGGAGTCTGTTTGTGTGAGAGAGAAGGAGCGAGCGAATGAAACTAAATGGGTCAGGGAGTTTGTTCATTATCAGATGGTGTTTGCTTTCCAGTGGCAATAAGCAAATGTACTCAGCAGAGCCATAAAGACCGGTGAATATTTGTGTGTTTATATTGGTAATATGCATGAATGCCCGTATGTAAATGAATAGGCAGCTCTCTGATTAAGATTTTGAATGGTGAAAGTGGCCGTGGTAATTGGTGAGAAAGTAGAAAGAGTGAGTGAGAGAAAGCGGGTGAAAGCTTAAACAGAGAATGGCTTCCAAACCCCATTAGGGGCCAAAAAAAGCCCCCCAATTGTGTTCAGAGGAGGTCATTATTCGTTAAAAGTTCATTTGCCAGCTTGATTGTTACTAATAGTTGGTCTGACGGTGCTTACTGGCTTCAAAATATTTTATTTTCTGTATTGAACAGGACATATTTTAAGAGGAATTAATGAGTTTCTCCTCAAGCTAAACGGGGCGAGTAGGGTTCCGTAGTTTTCAAAAACACGTTTGTAATATAAAAAAAAAACCTACTTTTTTTGAGGTCTTGTTGTGTTGCCATGACGATGAGTGTCTTTGTCAGGTGCAGTGTGTAAATGCAGCGTCTTTAGCTTATCTGGTGACCTGACCTCTAACCATTAGGGAAACGCTGAAATAAAACAAATCGCATTGTCAAAGTTATTCCCGGTGGTTGGCTATTCTCAACACTTTGAATGTTCGCCCCTCGTATTCAAGTCCAACAGTTGTTTGTTGCCATAGTTATGTGCAGGTAAGGCGATGTAAAGAGACAGTTCATCCCAAAACAATCAATTACTTATCTTCATTCCGCTCCGATGTTCTTTCATCTGCGGGAAATAACAATAAGCAAGACGTTGGAGAGAGGGACTTTTGTGCCGTTCCTACAAGTGAAAGCGTGCGATAACTTTGTGTGATTATTTAAATTGCAGCGGCTGTTAAATTGCTCCGCGCAAGAAGCAAAATGTGTACTTTATATGACAAACTGACAGGAATGTAGCGTATTCAAATGAGCAGGAAACCTTTGCTGTGCTTCTCGGAGGTCGAAAATATTCACCCACTCGGGAATGACAAACAGAAGAACAGATGATGGTTTGTGCATTTTATGGAATGAGATTTTATGAGATGCTCTTAAAAAAGTTTGAGCTTTAGCCTTTGCACCTGATTTGCATTTCTGAACACCAAAGGCTTGTGTTGACCTTGCTGGACATTGCGCTAACACCAAGCTTTGTGATTTGAAATGCATTATGCTACAGCTTTTCACATGAATTTTCTCAGGATTGTGTTAAAAATGGGAGAATTTATTCAGGCTGAGAGCAATGAATCGGAAAATGCAACACTACAAAAGACACAAAGAACTAATTGCCCATTCTATTTCTATTCATTACATCAGTAATTTATTAAATCTATATATATATATATATATATATATATATATAAATAAATGTATGTGTATACTATATATATATATATATACAGTATACACATACACACGAACATGCATACAAATACATAGTACAACAACTGCATAATAAAAAACATATATCCATATAAATGTGTTTAATTTTATAGGTAAACAAATACATATACACGACACGTTGTTACGTTCATGGACTAGGGACTTGGACTACATTTCCCATGAGCCTTTGTTCCCATCCAGTCTTTCATGTCTAATCATCAGTTTGATTGTTGCCACCTGTTCCTCATCTGTCTGTCTATTTAAGTCTTCACCTGTGTCATTGTTCTCAGTCTGTCATTAACTTTGCAGGTCTTTATGTTCCTCAGTTTCTGTGCAAGTACCTGTCTGTATTTTGACATTAAAGACATGTTTTTCATCACCCACTTGTAATGATTTACATGACAGAAAACATGCTTTGTCATTTATGAAGCGTTTAGGTCGGATTGCTGCTTTTGGGATTTTGAGTGCTCCGACAACCAGGAGAAGAAATATAGATCGTCTGTAGTCAAATCTTTTTGAATGTCGCCCAAAGGCTTCGTTTTGATACATGAAATTTAGTCTGTAGTTGTAGTACGTAGTTTAAAAAGAAGTGGGCGTGTAGTCACGTGACTCCAGTTTTAGTACACACTCCTGATTAGTGCATGCTCCGCTTAAGTGCAAGTTCATGTTCAGTCCCCAGGCCGTGCACTTATCAGTCGACTGTATTTATTTAGATAGAAAATGTTCTTTTCCATTGTTTGTATTGTTATTTTCATGTATTTATTTATATTGTATTTAAAAATGTTACTTTACTACCATGTAGGACATTCTGTGATATTTTATTTTTCCTTTGTACTTTTAAACCCATTTCACCCGATGTGAATGTATCTGCTTTATTATGTCAGTTCCTGGGCCGCTGCCGCCTTTCACTCGACTCTTTCTCTGCAACAGAAAAGCCCATCCACAGGACCAATGAAGACCAGTGTGTGTGTGTGTGTGTGTGTGTGTGTGTGTGTGTGTGTGTGTAATCCACTACACACAATGCCAACTGCAGTGATAAAAGCTCTGCAGTACTCTTTCACATGTCTGAATAAGAGCGTGCGCGCGCCCGTGTGTGTGTGTGTGTGTGTGTGTGTGTGTGTGTGTGTGTGCTCGCAAGCAAGGGGAGGCCATTTCAGTGTCTGTCAGATCTTATACTGGAGTGTCAGAGCTAACAAGCTCCTGCATGGACTGCGAACACTACAAATGGGACACTGCCTGGAGGCTGCGAGTCTTTGCACAAGATTGTGTTTGAATGTGCACGAACATGCGTCAGTCTGAAGAATATGACATTAAGTGTCTGTTGTGCAGCAGCATATTGGAAGAAGCCAGAGGAACGTCTGCGCTTGTTTGTGTTGGGGTATGATATACTCGGGGTCTTTGTGTGTTCCGACTGGGAACCGCGAGTCCTATTGGTTTCTCAGACCCCGTATTGTCGCCGCTGGAGGAGTGACGGAATATTCAAGGATAAAGTCACAAAGGAAATCCCGACAGTCTGCCCTATAGTAAAAATGTCAGGATGGAGAATGCTATTGATTTATTTCCTTTAAAGCTGTCAGAAAATCTGACACAGCATTGACACAGCAATAAGTGATTAGTGAAATGCCAATTATCCAATAAATGCAAAGCATTCCCGTCAGTCACCTTCATACGCCACTACGCCCGGCATCCCGCCAGGAAGAGACGCTTCCTTTCAAACCACAAACAAATGATTTATGGAGACAATGAGGAAAAGGAATCTCATTATGAGTGTGATGCTGCAATCGCTCATGCTGAACGGTGCGCACCTTCACCGGGCTTCGGATGACAGAGGATGGCTTTCCGACAATATTGAGTATTGCTCTGCTGTTCGAAAGGTGAAATAAGGAAGTGTCTGATACTCCTGGGTCTCATCATAGCGATCAGTTGAATAATAATTCTCCGCTGTTTTGCCGAGATGGCTGGATTGATGGAAACCGGGTCAACGTGTACGTTGGTCAGTTTGCGAGCAGATGGGTTGGAGTTCGGACATACCTATGGCAGTTATGTAAATCCTCCGGGGCTTCTGGGATCGACACAGCCAGGGTGAAATTCCGGACAGCTTAATTGTGGCGGAAATAGAAGCTGGGGTTTTTTTTCACATCCTCCTTGAAAACGTTTCAGCCGTTTCTGAAAACACACATGTTTGTTAGTATGTGCGAAACTCTTCGGTTCCTGTGGAAACTTTGCATATTTTAACTCATCTGCATAAAGAGCTTTCCGTACCCCCTCCTGCTTCAAACACCGCCACTTCCTTCCCAGTGGAAAGAGAAGACATCTTTAGCTCTCTCTCTCTCTCTCTCTCTCTCTCTCTCTCGCTCATCATCCAATCGACAGGTTGTTCTAAATTAATCACAAATGCAAATCAACTCCTTTGCAGTTCAGCATGGAGACATGTAGTTTCATCGCATCCTCCGAATGTGGTTCAATGCCGCAATTTCAATTTTACTTTTACTTTTATTTACCTTGACTCTATCCACTTCCCAAAAAAAGCACTGCTCAATGGAAAGAGAAAATACTTTATGATATCATTCCAAACTCACTAAAGCCACATTATAACGTTGAAGAAACAATCTGGCTGAAATTGATTTTGGGGGTGTTTTTTTATTTCTTTGGGGGAAAAAGTGAAATAAAAAGGAAGCTTCATTTATATCGATCAAAACTGTCAAAATAGTTATTTACTGTGCTGTATGTATTGTGAGGCGGAAATCACACATTTGTTTCAAAGCACTGTTATATTTCAATACACTAAAGAATCATCATTTGTAAATATATACAGTGTGAAAACATTCACTTTAAAATGCCACATTTAATACATTGTAAACATTTGACGATTTTTTACTTTTAATGGTGACGATGTGTGCGCTGTTATTCACAGTTATGTTCAAGCAAGCTTATTTACTTGTTTTTATGTATATTATCTCATTTCTTATTGTTATATGTACATATTCTCTATTCTTCTATATATATATATATATATATATATATATATATATTCTTTGCTGAGATGCAATTTCCCAGATGTGGGACAAATAAAAGCAGTTTTCTTTCATTTCATGTCATTAATTACGAAGTAACATGAATGTGTAAAATAACTCTTAAAAATAAATGAAATGAAATTAAAGTTAATTAGAGCAAAAGATTGACACACTTATAGCACATTAACGTTCAAGAGCTGCTCCTTTAAATGGGGGGGGGGCGTTTTCTGCCCCCAAAACAAACGCAAGTATGGTGTTTGTAATTGACCTTTTAACACCCAGTGACTTGAAATGTGTTGTCTGTTTTGATCTGTCTCTTATTAATGCGATGTAGCCGAGCTAACAATTTCCCTGCTTGCTTATTAATATCAAAAGATGCTGTCTCGACGACTCCAGATGTCTCCGCTCGCACGCAGATACCCCGGGGGCCGCACTGCGCGCGCGCGCACCTGCTGTCGTTCGGAGCTAGTGCGCGCGCACGCGAGTGAGTGAGTGAGCGAGTGAGTGAGCGAGTGAGTAAGTGAGTGAGTGCAGCTCCACCCCTTCGGTAACTACACCCCACTCACTCACAACCCACCGAACCCGCAGATCAGACACGGTGAGCAGTTACAGGTGTATTCAACAGTGTCAGCGCAGGTGACTCAAAGTTCTTTGACGGAACTTGCGGACTTACTCCAAGTAAACGTGCAGGAAGATGAAGGATGTTTGGCGTTCAGAGCCGATCCGGACCGGCTGGTGGTTTGTTTTCTCGTTCTTCTTCATCGCTCCTTCCCGCGCCGACATCACGTGCGCCTCTTGTTTGGCGCCAATTAAGATCAAGGCAAACGAAGAGACGTCGACAGTTGCCGTTCAATTAACGGACGTTTACGCTAACGGAAGCGGAAGCCGACAACTTAACGGAGCTCAACTTTCTGAAGCGAAAAGAAAGTCTATCGCGTTTATATCCCGACAGGAACGGACAATCACAGATGAGGACAAAAAAGTTTATCCAGCGCGGGATCCGGAGCCACTGAAAGTAAACAAGAGAGGAAAGCGAAGCGACTTTCAGTCAGACATCGACCGGAAAGTGCCGACCAGGCGGACCGGCGGATCTGATGGCGGCGGTGGCGGGAAAAGTCCGCGTCCGAGCGAACCACACCTGGCCGCGTCCACCTTCGCGCTGTCTGGGGATTCGGCGCATAATCAGGCGATGGTCCTGTGGTCTGGACTCAACAGCAGCGTGAGTAGAACTTAAGTGTTTGACTTTCCCCGGTTATTTGGAGTCGTGAAGTTGTCAGCTGTGGAAATTTGTCTCGTAAAAGCGCCGCGTTCTTGCTGCAAACCCCCCGAGCGCAGGCGCGCGCGCTCCCGTTATCTTTCGGGCTTCTCTGTTGTGGAGCATCATCTGCTGTGTGATGTTTCTAACACTGAGCAATCCTTAGCTCACACGACATAGATTAACTTCCGCGGAGAGCACCGTGGCTCTCGAAGTTAATTCATACAAAAACGCATTCCATAAATTAAATCAAGAAATCGATTCCTCGCCGAGTGCTATAAACATTTTGGACGGATTTCTTAATAAATTTAATTGATGATTGGCTCACTTGTGTTTCTATTAATATGATGAATTGTGGTGTCCTTTCCACTCCTCTGGAGCTCTGGCAGAATTAGAAGAAAATGCCAATTTGAAATGATATGTAGCGTTTGCAGTTGTTTTATCTTGAATGTGCATGATTTTTTTTTGTACAATAGCAATTTATGTATCTCAAACTGGGATTGAACTTGGCTCCATGCGACCCTGAAATGGATGAAGAGAGGCATGCCTGTTTATCCCGCTGGTAAAGGATCTTGAATGAATCATGGAAATTAAATTAAACTTACTGCCTGACCAATCATTTCTTTTCATCAATAAGATGCTGGAGGTTGTAGAATTCTCAGCATCTTAAGGAGGTTTGAGATAAACGATGCCATGAACTTTTGCTTTCCCAATTTTTGGGCCTCATCTGAAATATAAATGGCGTCTGAGGTTTGGACTGGCGGTTTAATACTGTGCTTGCTTATTTCAGCCGGGCTGCTGATGTTCCGCGTGAGTCGTACCAAACGGCATGAGTGATGGTTTGAGATGGCGCGAATGCAAATTGAGAGAACGGAACACATGCAGACAAAGTTCATCTCGCTCTGGCATCGTCACTCACACACTTCACAAACGTTTGCTGGATTGTGTTGGGATTTTGGACACCACACTACCGTATAGAACGTGCAATAAAATTGAATCCCATGATCCGCTCACATTAAACCAATGGCGTTCGATCGGGATGTGTTATGACAAACGAGGCCCATATGGTATTCTCAGAAACCGCACTTTAGGAAATGACGTTAGCATGAGAAGAGACATCGCTAGCCTCTCAGCATCAAGCAACAAATGAAGTTCTCTGTCATGCCAGTTTTTATCAATCGTGGATCCTTTCCCATTGCTTCTCAGACGCCGTCTCATTACCGCATAAGTGATAAAGCGGATGTCTGGTCTTTCACTATTCTGTTTTACTTCACTCAATCACACCAACACACACAAGTTAAATACTGACTCACATGCATCATGTCGACTGATAAAAGTCATCGTGTTGTTGGAGCAGAACACACACAACAGACTGTAAATGTTACAATCAACCATTCATTTTATATAACACTTTTTCCTTCATTAACCTGTTGCAGACAATTTCATCAAAATTATCGAAACATAGGCAAGATGGAATCAAACAAAGACTATTAAAAAGTGTTTAATTTGTGTCAGCGAATCTTAGTAGGACAAGCTTTGTATAATGAAAAACAATTTGCATTATGATAAAGCTTTTAAATAAAAGTGTATAATTATAAATACTGTATAAAACATAATACATCAGTATAATACATATTATATAATAAAGAACTTTTGGGAAAAAAAATAAACCATGTATAAATTTACATTATTTTAGGTATAATGTAAATGTATAATAAATCAATCTGTATTGTTGTTTGGGATTCTGCAATCACAGAACTCAATGCAAAATTAATAAAAACTGCATTTTTAGCCTCCCTGCCAAATGTCACTGCAAATAATAAGCAGAAAAAAAACATAAAAATAAAGCAGAAAACCATAATTTAATATTCAAATGATGTCTCTTTCCTATATTTCATTATTCTTATTCATTATTTTACTTAATTGACGTGACAAGGTATAAAGACATTGCACATCTGAGGTCTGAGGTTCTGTCAGACAAATGGAAAATCCATCTCACCTGCCATCAAACTAAACCGGCAAACAAAACCCAGAAATATTGCCCTCGAGTGGGTGAATTGTTTTGTAGCCTGTGCAATAACAGGAGCACAATAGAAAGTTGACATCTGACTACATCCAAATTCAAAACCCAATGGAACAGATGGAAAGAAAGCAGAAGGTGAACATAGCAGAGGTCATTTTGAGGAAGTTCTGACAGTCAAATCTATACCAGGAGGATGCTGGTTAACTACAATTTTAACTTTCAGACAGTTGGCATTTTAACAACCTGGTTGTCAGAGGATGAATGTAAATTGAACAATTAGGGACGTAAGAAAAGCCAAGCGAAATCTATATAGTGCTTTGGTTTATGATCAAAATGTGTATAATTAATAAAAGTAAACATCGTAAAACCTCTAATAGAACACCATGGCTTTCTAATTTTCAACTCTTCTGTCATGGTGGCGTTCAACTTGTTGGTCACAATAAATCTGATAATTATACCAGACAAATAATTTAACTGACTATTAACCGAAAATAAAGCCAAACGTTTGGTTACAATAATCAAATCAGCTCCAAATTGTCAGATGAACTCATTCCTTGGAACAGCCAATGGGTTTGTCTTAAAAGGAGCCACATGGGTTTTAAATACACATAATTATACAGATGAATATTAATATTTGAATCAATCCACTTGGTCAGTCTATCACTTGTGTGTATGTATATATATATATATATATATATATATATATATATATATATATATATATATATATATATATATATATGTGTGTGTGTGTTAACAGTGGCGATCTATTGGAGGTGGTGTTCTATTCCGTCATAGTGGAGTTCTCTTAAAGGTGACGTTCTATTACAGTTTTTATGATATATATATATATATATATATATATATATATAATATAGAAAATATATATTTTTTGGGCCGCTAAACGTGGTCTTTTGTGGTCTTTGATTTATTATACTTCAACAAACTCCTTCAAAAACTTCTCAGAAAGGTTGTGGAACGAAACCGTCGTGGAGCCCTGTATTAGAGGACCGTATTTACTTTAAAAATGGAAGGAAATTGTAGAATCATCACAAATGGACTTCGATGGGATGTGGTTGAATTTTCTTCATTTGATGTCCGAGGCTTGAGAGATCCGAGGCGTTCAGCGGCTTTCCTGAAGCGAAGGCCTCCATGAAGGATGTGCTCGAGCGATTGTGTGTTCCTCTGAAAGCGCACTCTCTTAAGCCTAATGTCACTGAACGCTGAAAGCTTTCACTTTTGATTCACGGCAACAGAGAGGCTGTTTGGCCGCTCTTTCAATTGTAAAAACAATCAATGGAAATCCATAAAGATGATGGAAATGCAAGAGAATCGTTTCACGGCCCCTGCGACGCCTGCCCTTGGGTCCCGATCCATAGCTCAGCCTCTGGTCCACGCTGACATTTTCTCCGAGAGGAGACCCCGCCGAGTGTGAAATGGTTGTCAGGGTGGGGTTGGTGTGTTTTGTTGTCTAGACAAAACAGATCTTATGCAAATGTGACGAAGGAGGTGCATCTCCAGAGGAAGCCGGGCCGCGGGAGTCTGATTGGGATCGAGCGGTGATTTTTAAAGCTCCGGAAAAATCTCCACCCTGCTGTGACAGAATTGCAGATTATGGATGTGCAATCCACTGTTTTACTGGGTTTTCATGTTTGGCTGTCCGTTGGACTTGAGTGCTGCGCTGATGCCCGGCGGGACGGTGGCAGTCAACTAAGTCCAAGTTGTACACTGCGGGCGGGTGCGTCATGGGGACGGTGGGAAGGGCGAGTGTTTGATTGGATGCACATGGCAGAGAACAGTCGGGACGTCCTTGTAGAGTTGGACTGTCCATCCAGATGTCCACACGTCTTCCAGCAGTTTCTCTCCGGAGTGACGGCCAAAGTGGTTTTGTGGATGTTGGTTTTCATTGTGTGTGTGCTGGCGTCCTCGTTCTGAGGGCATCGGAGTGGCTGGGCTTGTTGCTGAAAACACTCGGGGACACATCAGCTCTAGTTAGTTTTGCAGGATCTTTTTGATGGTAAACGGTTTGAGAGGAAGCCTGTGCTTGAGTATCTTCAGTTTGATTTCTCTCGGGCTCTACTGTAAGCGCTTTCTTAATGAAAATGTGTACAGACTCTTCTGAAAAGGAGAACATTGAACTGGTTGGAAACACTGGGCTGAGGATGACATTGAAAAGCAACAGTCGGATGAGAAACCAGATGCAGGACTGCGTCAAAACCGCCCTCCTTGATTTTCTTTGATTAATGTTGTTTTCCTATTTGCAGATTACTTTTGATTTTAGATTTTCGGATTTTCTTTGCTTTTAGATTTTCAGATTACCGATGATTTCAGAATTTCAGATTACCTTTGAATTCAGATTTTCAGATTACAGATGATTTTAGATTTTCTGATTACCTATTTTTCTGATAGCTTTCTTTTTGCAAATCATCCCATTTTTTTTCCGCAATCTCCCAGAAAATCTTCTCTCAAATCTCACTCACCGCTTGGACGAGGATGTTTTATGGTTTAAATGATTTTTAGTGGTTCAATCACGTCTTTCTTGAGCTCATCTACTTTCCAGGATGTATATTTGCTCTACTTTTCAATTCTGTGTTAAAGACACAAGCCTCATCGGTAATTTCTCACACAGTGTAAAGTTTCGGGATTTTACATTCATACATTCATACATTTATTTTTTCTGATAAGTATTAATTTCTTTCAGGTCACTGTAAATATTTCTCTTAATTTTGTAACAGTCTAATTGTTAGAAATCTTGTGATTTTTATCACACAGATTGAAAGACATTAAAGTTTCCATTTATGATATTATTTCTTTAATTATACATTTGTTTTAGATTAAATAACCAAATTACACAAGCAACTTTTCAGAATTTATTTTACTAAAGTTAAATTACTTTCACGTTTCACTTGGCGAACAGCAAGTTGAGCTTGCTCTTTGTTGTCTACTCATTTATTTTTAAATATGGAGTGTTTCTTTTTTATTTATTTTATGCTGTTTGTGTTATGGAATATATTTGCAAGTGTCTGGAAATGTCTATTTCTTTTGAATCTAATATATTTACATAAAACCTGAAACGTGACCTCACTACGTGAATACTTTCCGTATAGTTTAGCACGTGTGGAAGTTTTTTTTTTTTTTTTTTAAAGCAACCTGTGCCCTTCATGTTGAGAATATTCAGACCAGTGACCCGTTTTCCCCTCCAGTGGGAACCGGGATGATGGACTTATTCATTATGAGCTGCTTTGTCAGAGTATTGAATATTAATGAGCATGCAGATTAATTGTGGTTATTGTACGCTTCCTTGGGACAGAGAGAGCAAGTGTCAAAAGTTGACCCGCAGATGAGAGATGAGAGCATTTGTCATTGGTCTTCGGAGAGCGAGTCCATGTGTGCACTTATGGCCGTGTGTGTGTGCGTGTGTGTGTAATTATTGGTCTGTAGAGATTCCGCTTGTCTCTCTGTCTTTTTAATTAAAGGCGCAGGCAGCCGAGGTCGAGTGGGCATCCAGACTGGAGAGCACGGCAGCGAAAGTCAGAGCAAGTCGCACTGGGAACCAAGGAAAGAGAAACAAAGGAAGTCAAATCAAAATTGGAAATTGTAATGTAGAGGTTGCATGAGATTTAAAGGGCGTGCTATTATAACCCAGTTCTGCCAGCGAGTAGAGGCGTCCCCACTGAAACCATGTCGAGCGGGCAGAGGTACTTTTAAATCACAAATCCGTTATTTAATGGTACAAGCACGCAAACGATAAAGTTTTAACGACACACACACACACACACACACACAACAAATATTTGCAAATATATGCGCTTATTTATATTTCAAAACATTCTAAGATGGTCTGGAAAATAAGACCTATTCGCAAATATATCCCGCTGCCACACCCACTGCCCGATTGAGAGCAATTTGAAGTTTGCTGCGTGACATTTAGATTGGTGAATTTTGGTGAAATTAGAGCATGGCTGTCATTGGCTTTTATGCTCAGAATGGCCTGCTTGAATTTTGCTGAAAATTTGGTACGCCTGTCACAAACTCATTGTTGGAGGCGTTATAGATGCGATTTAAACTTTTTCTCCACTTTTGAATTTATTTACAAAACAGTTAATTTTTTAAAGAGATCGTCCCAAATATTTTAGCCTTTTGTCATTTTGCGTTTATTTTGTCAGATAACAAATTATACCTTTAAAACCAAAAAACAAATGGAGATGTAAAAAATGGACACCAAGTCCAATGTTATGGAACATCTTCGTGGTTTACTACTGTGTGTCTGGTGCAGCATTTTACAGACAGAAACTTGAAGCCTCAGTGTAATGGATGGCGCATCATTTCCACTTCTGACAAACTGAAAGTCACGGTTGCTTTTCTGACTTTGACTTGAGCTTTTATTTTGGATCAAATTTTCCTAATTGTCTTTATAATTGTTGCCAGAAAATAAGCATTTGATTTTTGGATTATGTACAGAAGAGGGCAAAGTGCATAGTTTGGAGCTCTGAAAAAGGAAATCTTAAGTGTCATATTGATACAAATGTAATTAATTGACCTTTTTTGTAAAATTACAATCTAAAGATAAACTTTTTTTTTTTCGTTTAAAGGAAATAAATAAGGTTTAAATGATTAATTTGTTTAAATCGGACATTCTAGAGCTAATAAGAGTTACAATGGCCACAAAGATGGTCATTTTCTAGCGTTAGATTAAACCCACAGACTATGCTAATGATTTCATGCTACGTGACGTCTATCGATCTGTAATTCAATATAAAGTCACTCTGGATAAATGTAAATTTATTGTAACCTCACCACCAGCAGGGGGAGCAGTTTCTCTCCACTCCAGTTGATTGACACGTATTAGCACAAAGGCAGATGCTAGATGGTATTACTGTAGTGCGATATTGTTTAACCATTGTAGATTCTAAATATGCAAAGCTAGTTTCATCTCAGCAGCTAAAGGGCTGATCTTTTAGCCTATATTAACAAGTGCACATAATCCGCACATGAAACGGATAAATGGATTGGACATGCTCTCCATAACCGAGGCTCGAACACGAACTCTGAAATCCTTTCAAAACATAAATTAGACAAGTGCTTTTAAAAACAAAGCATGTTTTATGCATGTCTGATTTATTGAGCAAAGTAATTATCAAATAAAGTAATCAATTTATATATACTGTATGTGCACATACACACATACGCCACACACACATTTAATGTTATATGTTTAACAATAATAATTCTATCATAACCCCTTGTAAGATGATTATCTTGGCTTTGAATAAATTAGTACTGTAATATTAAACAGTATTGTTTGTTATCCATATTTTAAAAGGTTCTGCATAATTCATCCGGCTGCAGTCAGCCTCGCTATAGTTGTTTGGCTGGAGTGTGTTATTGGAAATCGCTCTGTTAGTTAAAAAGGTTTACTCCATTGGCAATGAACAGGAATTGTATATAGTATATTTGTTTTCAGAGGTGTAAAGAGTACCTGAAAACCAAACTTGGCTAAAAGTACGGATATCGTTCTGTAAACTATTCTAATTACTGTATTACAAGTTACTAGTCACCATTTGCAATAAGATTTGAGTAAAAGTCATAAAGTATCCAATTTTAAAAGAACTGAAGTATTTTACTCGTACTGAATCGTAGGCTCAGAAACATGATAAACAGAATTTTTTTATTTATTGAGGTTTTATTTCCTAACATCAAAATGAAATTAAACAGCGCAATGTTTCAAAATAGCAGAACAAAAAACAATATTAAAAAAAGGAACAAAAAGTCAATCTCGATTATCACATCCGACCAAGAAATTAACTGCGGTAGAAAACAACGCTGTAATAATAATGTAATAAAAAAAATAAAATAATAATGTAATAAAACGAGTAATAATTGTAACGAGTAACAGTTCTCCATTCAAATGTAGTGAAGTAAAGAGTACAGATACTCAATCAAAAATGTAGCCAAGTACTTAAGTAACAAAGTCCAATTACTCAAATACTTTACACCACCGTTGGTTTTTAAGGACTCAACAACTTCAAGTCTTTCAAGGAAGTGGCCAGTGACTAGCTGCAGGAAAGGCTTTAAAAACACAGAGATGCTATTTATCATCTTTTTACAATACACATACAGAGTCATAAATCACTCCTCACTTCTATTCTCTCAAGGCTTTAGTTAGAAACAGTTTGTTCGTGGTGTAAAACGTCAAGAAAGAACGTCAAAACTCGACAGCGTCCCACGGTTAGAAAATAATTCAAGACTTTCAACACGCGTAAGACATTTTAATATGCAATGTTTATGTGGCGTTCAAAACCGTTTTTGAAGTTTGTCGGCACGTTCTATTTTTCCCGTCTTTATTTAAAGTTTAAATTCCCAATGAGGGCTACACTACATTTGGAGAGAATGCTTGTGATGTGAGAAGTTTGGCCTTCTTAAGTATCCATAGTGGTGTGTGTGTGTGTGTGTGTTGGCAGAAGATAAATCAGTGTGAAGCCTGAGTGAAGACTCCAGAATTCTAGTCGAGTTCCTAAGCTTGAGAACATTTTCACTCGGAATACAAAGCAAATAAAAATTTGAATTGGAGAAGAGCTTTGTTGTCAAGGGATTGGTGACAACCAACCAATTTCCCTTGACAACCAATCCTTTCCTTGGTCTTCAACTACATTCAAAATGAGAATCGACAGCACACGAGTAGGATCGACCACTTGCGTCTCTTCCTGCGGGCGGTGGACTTGCTGAAGAGTGGCTCACTGCTCTTTTCGGCTCAACCAGATATTGTGAGCGAGATCCTGACCAGAATCCGATCGCCTACGCTACCAACCTCAACTCTGGCTCCAAGAGGGAAGAAGATTTGTGAACTACTCAAGGTCTGAGCCGCTGTATGTTAATGCCAGAGGAGCCTGGCACCAGTAGATGCTTCTCCTTAGAGTTTTATTTCATGTCTAACGCCATCAGAGCTTTGTTTTCCTAGCCACTGTGGCTTGCTCTCTGCTCATTAACAAATCCCAAATGACATATTGATTATAACATAACGAATATTATTCACCATATGGATGGTCTTTGATTGTGAAAAGCTCTTTGGTAAACTAGGTGGATCAAACTTCTCGGTCTTCTTCGGAATCTTGGAGAAATGGAAATTTCAAGTTTTGTCCTGGTTGTGGAACACTGGTCTGAATTTATTTCTTTACAAAGAGCTATTGATTGTCATTGGTGTCGAAAAGGTGTGCTAAATTAAAAAATGAGATGTCATCACAAATTTCAAAAGTGCTTTTAAACAGAACTAATCATTTTGTCCTCAACCGTACATAATACTGTACAGTACTTTGTATATTTTTTGTTACGTTTAATGGTGATTTGTTCTTTACTTAACAATTACATAAAATTGCATTGTTATTATATTGTTGGTTGAAATACTGATTTCAAAAATCCTGAAAAAATCGTGAATGATCACGGTTTTGCGATTTTCAATTCAAAGCATATTTGGCATCAAGTTTGACCGGATCCATCTTGTCATTTTCAGAGTCAGTGTCATCCCTAGTCAAAACCTATTTAGATTTGTCGTACTCAGGGTGTACTAAAATGATAGGAAATATTTTTGAGAACGATCAACCTCATGAAATCAGTCTGTAGAACCACAGTTTCAAGCCAACACCAAAGTTTACACCTTATAGTCTTAAAATAAGATGTTTAACCAGTCTAGTCTACTTGTGTTTAGTAGATTGGTGGTGTTTGACCGTATTTTGTCATTTATAGATGACTTTGTCTTGTTGGTTCCTGAGATCAGGACTGTCAGAAGCCACTAGAGAAGTCGATGTTGGGATTAAAATTAGCACCTTGGAATCTGAGGCCACGTTATTCACTAAATGAAGTTGTCTTGGCTTCTCCAGGTTGGAGGCTAGATCTTTCCTCAACTGGACGAAACCAAGCATCTGCTTTTATGGCACTTGTTCATGAGAAATATGAGATTGACAGCCAAATTAGTGCATCAGCAGCAGTAATAAGATCGATTGTATGTGTGTGCGTGTTTCGTTTTATGTGTTTGCTTACATGAAGGTTTCTTTTTATATCGTGCAGTAAAATAAAGCTTGCAGCTGTTGCCAGTGGTTATGAAGGTTGCAGCCATCAGCAGAAACTTTAGGAAGCCACAGAAAGTGTGTGTGTGTGTGTAAATGAGGATCACGTTTGAGTGGGAAAGTTGTTTGTATTCATAAATGTATATTCATAAGCAGATATGCACTTGAGGATTATCTTCAAGGAATTCGATAATGCATAAAGTTTTATTATCACCCGTGTGTCCTCCAGGCCGACTGTTGAATAAACACAAAACAAGAAGCAGAAGTGTGTGAAAATGATTGAAATTTCCAGCGAGGCAGAATCGAGCAAAAGAATGATTTGTGGATTCTCCTAAGGCAAAATATAGCAGGCATTAATAAAACATAAATATGAATAATATTCTCTTTCTAGGTGTGTGAGCGGGGAAGCGCATCTCGGCTCATTTTGCTGATGAGAAGATGGGTCTCGCCCCAAACTCATTGTTGGATTTCATCTGCTGTTGGTTTGGTCCTCATGAAGTCGGTTGAAGGCCTGAAGGCCACGGCTTCAGATGATGCTCAGGACGGAGAATAACACGGGACGCTCTTTTAACTGTAGATAGCTCTCGTGTAAATCGCTTCAACGCCCTTTAGCCTCAATTACGTGTTCCGGTAAAGAAATCAAACAGTGTTTATAGATGTTCCACTTTGTTAAAAACGCATTACAGAGATGTGGATGTGTTTACTGAAGGCAACCTTATGCGATAACTGAATTTCTTTATTTTGAGGCAGAAAGGAGGCATACGTTATTTATGTTTTGTTCATTTCATGTCATTTTCTTTTTTTTTTTTCTTCATTTATATATTTATGCTAATACTTGCAAAAAGAGGGGAAAAGGCAGAGTCAGACCAAACTGAATTCCTTGTCATTTGCAACTTAAAAAAGGCCAATAAAGATTCTGATTCTGATTCTGGTACAGACAAGCAAGAGAGAATGTTTCTAGACCGGAGGTGTAAAGAGTCACCAATTTTGAGATTTCAGTAAAAGTCGTAATGTATGCAGTTTGAAAAAGAACTTGAGAATTTAGGCTCAAATTTATCACCCCAATAAATCTGAAAAACAAGGAACTCTTTATTTATGAGGTTTTGTTTCCCAATAAAATAAATTAATTTCAACACAATGTTTCAAGATAGCCGAACAAAATTGAATAAAAAGAACAAAAAGTCTGTCTCAGTCTAACTCAAATGTTACAAAAGTGCAATCGCTAACACGCGTGATTTAGCTGATAAATAGCATCCAGTACCTTCAGCATCCTGCAGATGGCGATATCACCTCTTCTGCCCAAGATAATAAATACAGTAAAAAAAGGAAGAAAACTTGTCACGCACACACACATCACAATGTAACTATGTATATAGAGTAAAAGTTGCTTATATTTTTAATTTTAAGTATCAAGTAGCCAAAAAGATACTTAAGTAACAGTCCATTTACTCAAGTAGTTTGTCACCACCACCATTCAGACAGACAGACAGACAGACAAGCAAGAGTCCACGTATTAGTAGAACAGTAATAACTAGTAATAGTAGACAGACACAAGGTCATTTGTGCAGACAGACAGACAGACAGCAGGACATTCCTTCAGACAGACGGATGATCACGTGTACAAACAGCTGGGCATTGGTGCAGAGAGACAGACAGGTGGGTGTGCAATCAGACAGATGGATATACGCAAGGAAATTTCTTATGAAATGTATGAAAAAGTTTATTTTCTTTGTTCTTCTTCACACCTGAGGTTTGTGTGTGCAACAGACACGTTGACATGTCGCACTCACGGCACGAGAGATAACAGATTGAAGAGGAAACCAATGAAGGAGAATAAAAAAGGAAAGAATGAAAAACATAAAGAATGGCGGATTACTATTCCGCACACTTCAGGCACACTTTCAAACGGATTGTTTCAATTCCACTAGAGTTAAACTGATGTATTATTGCCGGTCTGTTCATGATCGCTGATTTACGAGAGAATAAAGATTCCGCCGCTCTTTGTACTTTATTCAAATTGCGAGCATAAATTTCAGTTTGGCTGGAATTCAGAGGGCTGTATTTCAGTACACAGAAACAAATTAGTGCCAAAACACTGAGATATGAGCCGTGAAGTCCACCAGAGAGACGTGAGCGTGTGAAGAACCTGCTGTGGAAAATTCTGGATCTTTTATTTTATTTTAAATACTTTTTGTAGAATACTCCATACGGTACAGTGAAGCATCATCTCAGCAGTTTCATTAAATTCTTGCGAAATCTGAGACGAACTGACTGACTCGGGACTTATAGGACTTTTTATTACCTGGCCGTTGAAAGCGATTCATATATTTTAAGAAACGTTTAACGGGTTTGCGCTTTTCATTGATGGTTTGTCGTCTTCCATTCAGTTTCACGCAGCTTTTCTCTGTATTCGACCAGACCACCAGAAAGACATTGATGCTGAAAGCAGTTCAGGCGTTTCAGGAAATATTTCAAAGCTGAAATGTTTGTATACATTTCAAGGAAAGCTGATGACAGATACATAACTATGTATATCATTTTTAAAATATATGTATATATATATATATATTTATTTTTTTTGCAGGCAATCTAATGCGACTTTCATTGCAGTCAAGTTACAGTACAATGTTGCTTTGCCCTCGATTCAAATCCAGAATGAATGGAAATCTCGCAAAATAATGGGATGGATATATGGATAGATAGACAGACAAATAGACATATAGCCTTATTTTGCCTTTTGGAATAAGTGCAATAAAATAATGCACTTAAATGGTTAATCGGTCACATGATCTAGAACAGGGGTGGGCAAACGTTCTGATTCGCAAGCCACAATGGGTTCTAACATTTGACCAAGGGTCCGGACCGGAAGCAGATTGACGGAACTTACTTGACAACCTCACCTCACTGGAGAAAAAATACACATCTTTGGATTTGAAGGATGTATAGGCTTTAATACCAAACAAAAATGAAGAAAATTTACAACAAAATATCTGACTTTGGGAAAAAAATATCTGACTTTCTTATAGTGTTTACAAATTTGGCGGGCCAGATTTAAAAGTTTATTGAAACAATAAAGTTTAGAAAATAAATTATAATAGAATTTCCATAATAGAATTTCAGAGGCCCTTTTCTCACCTATAGGTAGATATTATAGGTGTTATTTTTCCTGTTTGGTCGGTGAACGTAGAGTTTTGTGAACCACTGCTCTATAAGAAAAGCAAATTAATGTTTACTTCTGTTTTTTTATGTCACTAATTTTTCTTATAGAAGGATAGCAGTCATGTTAAATTGTCGATATGTCGATATTGGAACCCATGACCCGTGTTTTAGCATCAGCCACTCTTTTGTGCGACATCTGATGATTGAATATTTCGGCGTTCTCTACGTGATAAAAAAAAGCGAATTTTCGACATTACTGTTTTTTTTCCTCTCCGCTGTTTTGTTTGCGTCTCTTCCAAACATCTGATATTTTCTTGTTTCATGGTTGTGAACGGCGGTAAAAGAGGAAGTGAGAAGGGCTTTGTGTCAACAGATTGGTTTAAAATGTCAAGCTGTCTCATTCTCTCTGTGATTTCATTTTTTAGCTGTAACATTGTTAAAAGCAGAAGTTTACAGGTGTATGGTGATTTCCCTGGAGTGACGTGTAAAAGCCCAGAGTCTTCCTCAAAATGTCACGCTGCAAAGCAACATAAATAAAGCAGAATTTATTCCTTTTTATTTCTCAGTGTCTTGGGTGAAAGGAATTAAACATTTGTGCTGCTTATTTGTGCCAGTGCTTTGGAAAAAACATGGGATAATTGTAAGAGCGTTATTGTGACCGTAAGAGTGTATAAATATATGCATATTAATGTATGTAGAGATACAGAAATAAAATTTAATATTATAATATTTATTATTTTATTATACTATATAATATCGTATTATCTATTATCTATTATTAAGACCAATATTTAACAATAATAAATGTAAAGCAATATGTGTTTGTGTGTAACTTTAATTTAAACTTTTTTTAATTAAAATAAGGACAGACACGTGATCTGGTTTCATGTAAATTACATATTATTATTGTTATTATTATTATTATTACTATTACATGTAAATTACTTGGCTTTGCTTTTTGTAAAGTTTTCACAAACCATGATCAAATAGATTTTGTGTTTTTACAGGCAATTTTTTTTTTTCCTATAAATTTTAGAGCCTTTTTTTTTCTCCACTTTAAGTAGATGATTTTTTTTTACACATTTTTTGTAGGGACATTTTTTTTTCTGGAATGTCACCGCTACTTCCTGTTACTAATGCGGCGTCTTAAGAAACATATTTTTCTTATCAAGTGTTGTGTTTTCATGCTGCGAATAAAACAGCAATAAAACTCAACATTATTCTCTCAAAATGAGAGAAACATTATTCACAAGACAATGCAATAAACTAAACGACATAAATATGATCTGTAAGTGTTGAATTGTTAGATTAGAGAGACAATGCAAACGTTGCTCCAGCAGATCCAGCCATGCTGAGTGTCGGACAGGACGGATGCTCTTTGTTTAATGAAACCTTTCTTTTCCGCGGAGGAAAAGGCGGAAGAACAAAAAGAAGAATGGAAGTGGAAATGTTCCACGTGTTGGAGGTGAGAAGATTAAAGACGGTGAATGAACCTCAATGCCGCCACTATTATGGCAGTCGGTCATTCCTGGTTAAACCCAATCTGATCTTTGGCTGAACGTGAACTGATCCAATCACGATTCATATGCAAATGTAATTAAATCTGCACAACATCCGCTGCTCAGATTATTGACCTCATAGAAACGCACAATAGAAACCTCATCTTTGATATTAATAGTCATTTTTTAAGTCTCCCTCTCTTTCTCTCTCACTATTTCTTCACCTTAGTCTCTCTCTCATCCTCTTTCTCTGTCTCTCTCTCTCTCTCTCTCTCTCTCTCTCTCTCTC
>MU204318.1:2198781-2230061 GCA_017309775.1 Paedocypris sp. Pulau Singkep | reverse complement strand
GTCTTGCTCTTTCTGATATGGTGTATTTGGATATGCTAATAGTTTGTCCTCTTCTGATTGGTTAATTAACCCAAGATAAAAGTCTCCTGTCACAGATGGGGCTGTGAAAAGTAAAGGTTACAGTCGCCGGTTCCTGCTTTTCCAGCAGACACTTCAAGCATCGAGTGTAATTCCGAATCGAGCCACAACCTTGGAGTTGCAAACGCTGTTTACTGCAGAAAGCCAAGAATGACTATACTTTGCAATTCTCATTTGATCTGTAATGTAAGAATTTATCTTACCTCAATTTTAATGCTCAATAATAAATAGTACGTTTAACGACTGAAACATCCTGGGTTGGCGGAACTAAAATTCTAGAACAATTATGGCTCATAATAAGACATTTTTGACCTTTTTAAACCACTACTGCTTTATTTAGCCTGTGGTCGTGACACTGAATGCGTTTCCTCGCACAGACGCAAAGGGACCACTTACTGTCTGCGTTAGATCCAAAGTCGTGTGTGTGTGTGTGATAAAAATCCGCTGGAAAGACAGGTGCTCATTTGTTCGCCGTTTACGAGCGTGTGCTCGGAGTGTTTTGTCAGCTGGGAAGAGCAAAGCGCTTTACCTGCCGCGCTTCCGCGAGAAACCTGACAGCTTGCGCGTGTTTGTGTTTACGCGTTGCACGGCACAAAAAAAAAGTCTTTATTTTTTTCCCCCTTCCCCTGATTATCATTACCTCCATCAGCCTGTCCTGTCTCGGAGTGCGCTGCCTCTTATTACGCTGTCATCGCTAGATAATAAAATTCACACCTGATATTTACTCCCATCCATCACCGGGGCGCTCCTGACAGACGTTTTATCATTTAGCAGAGCACATTAAGAGCGGCGAGGACGGGTAAACGGGTTAGCTGCTAAACGTCTGCATGTTTTTCTTCCAGGTGATCCTGATCCTGACCAAACTCTTCGACTTCAACCTTGGGACTGTGACGGAAAGTTCACTCTGGAGGTAAATCCGCACTCGTGCATAGAAAAGTCGGTTTCTCGACTTACGTCTGGCTCTACTAACGAAAGTTTCAAGTTACGAAAATCGTCCCTAGTTGCGAAATATTTTTCAACATATGAAAGGACAAATATTGTGGCTAGTCGTTTTCTCACCGCTAGCATGCAGGGAGATTTCGTACAATTTCGTACATAAAAATAAACTATTCGATCAGAAAACGACAACTAACAAGCGATTGTCATAACCCGGGATCGTAGCTGTACAGTGACTTGTGTGTTTGTTCATCATTGCACACCAATTTAGCCCAATTATGACACTTTTCTACTCGTGCAATACACCACTGGCACCCGCCACTTTACTCAATAAGCTAATTTTGCTTTCCTGTATTATTATTCACACTTGCTGCTTTGCATATTTATTCTAACATTTGGGGTACTTTTTCCCCCCTCTTTTTATATTAGAGATTCAATTTATATTTCATCTTATTCAACGTGCATATTCTTCTACATTTTTTGTTTGTGTGTTCTTTTCCTAATGTTGCACCAAACGGAGTAGTGTTCTTAATTTTATTGTAACCATGTGTTGCAAAGACAATAAAGGCATTCTATTCTATTTACGTGTTAAATGCGTCTCTATTTATGAATTTTACACCGTACAAAGCGGCTTTCGGCACAAATTAGTTTTGTAAGGAGAGGTACCACTGTATTTTGATATTGACCGGACTGTCCTCGGGGCACGACTCTTTATAAAAGCCCATAAATGCAATATCCGTTGTGGAATGATAATGGATGGTTGGCTGTCCTCGTGTGTGTGTGTATGTGTGTGTGTTGGGGAATTTATCCGTTTCATCAATAGCTTGTAGTGAGGCTTGATATCGGAGTGGATCAAATCAAGCATTCTCTTAAAAGTCATTTAATATTCCTGATACAGTGTGTAAACCCCTGAACTACTGGAGCGCGGCGAGTCCGATAAGACTGCGGCGTCGCTATCAAGCTTCCAGCACACAGCCGCGCATTAGCCTCCAGTGCATTAGCAGCAAGGACTCGGACTGTCAATGGCTCGGATCTGCAATGAAATTTAGCTGGAAAGCACTTTCCACTGACCAGTGCTGATGTGTCCCTGGTGAAGTGCTTAATCCCCGTCTCCTCCTGGGACGCTCTGTACCATGACCCCTCTCTCTCTCTCTCACTCTCTCTCTCTCTCTCTCTCTCTCTCAAACTCATTCCCACTCTTTCTCTCGCTCTTTCTCTCTTTCCCCTCTTTCTTTCCCTCTCCATCACTCATCTCTCTCTTCTGCTCACCTTCTATCTCCTTCTATCACCAGCTATCTATCATGCTGCCTCCTTTTTTCTCTCTTGCTTTTCTTCCCACTGTTCTTTCTCTCTCTCTCTCTAACTCATTCCCACTCTTTCTCTCTATCTCTTTCCCCTCCTTCTTTCCCTCTCCATCACTCCATCTCTCCTGCTGACCTTCTATTTTTCTCTCTTGCTTTTCCTCTGACTGTTTTCTCTCTCTCTACCTAAATGACCTTTTCTATCTCTCTCGCTTTCCATCTATCTCACTCACTTTCCCTCTCCATGCCTCTTCTCTGCACCATGATTTCCGTTCGGTTCCTTCCTTGTTCATTTCCGCACCTCCTTTTTTTTTGTTTTTTGTTTTTTGTTTTTTATCTTTTTTTTCTCTCTACCTTAATTCATCTCTCTTACTCAAGCTTTTCTATATTTTCTATATTTTCTTCACTCTCCTTCTTTCTGTCTTCTCTCCATCTCTCTCATCTCTCTCACTCTTGTTTCTTCTCCCTTATTCCTCCCATCTCAATCTCTCACCCTTGCTCCCTCTCTCTGCCTCCATGTCTTTCTCTCATTCCCTAGCTCACTTTCTTGGCTCTTCCCTCTGTTTCCCTCACTCTTGACCACTTCTCTTTTCTCTCGCTGTCTCTCTTTGTCATCGGGACAATGAACTTAAAGGAATTGCAGGATGGCCATGTAAGCCTTGTACATTCTGTTTGAGTGTGTGTGTGTGTGTGTGTGTGTGTGTGTGTGTGTGTGTGTGTGTAATATGTACAAGAAAAAAAACAGCATTTTTTTTACAAAAATTACAATATCCGTTTTGAAAAACACAGAGGTCTAATACACAATGGTAAACAATAAATACAAATTAACAATAAATAAAAAAGTAAATTATTTACGAAAGGAAATTTGGACCTTTTGCAGTTTAGAAATTCCTTGTCATTTGCACAGTGATTAATTGCAATATTAATATTTGTCTTTATTTATTCTTTACTTTATTTCTTTCCTATTTTCCACCAAAGATGATCGTCTTAGGTTTGTGTTTTTTGATTGCGCACTCAATATTCTGAGCATCAGGATGCAGCTCATTTCTCTCTTTGGCTGTTTCCTGCTCTGTAGTTCAACTACTCAATGAAATCTTTATTAGGGATTAATCGGCTTTTGTTTTTCAAATAGTTTTCACTATTTCAGCATTTTTTTTAATTGATCACCTATTGTTGGCTTTTATTTTCACACTAACTGCATACAGTAAACAGCTCAGTAGAGCTGGTTTTTGCATCACAAAAGTGAGTTTGATTCCCAGCAAACATTAAGTTGTCTGTATTATTATTTTCTCGACCGCTTTTACATATTAGTTGCTTTTTTTGTTTTCTTTTTCTTATTAGTTGCACATACATTTTGTTTTTTTTTTAATGAAAAACTACTTTTTTAATTGGTTGTGAATATTCAACCAAACAGTTCCAGTTAATCTTAATTGTTTTGGTCATTCATGAGAACAAACTAAAGTGTGTTTGAAAGTTATTAAAGAAAAATTATTTGCCCTGCACACTGATTTTCCTCAGAACAACAGTTTCTGATCTGGAATTGGTGTCCAATTAAATAGAATCAATCATATGTATTTGATTCTGGTTAAATACTACAGCTAATAAAGTTAATATTACTGCATATAGGTGAGTAAAGTAACTGTGTTCGATTAAATTGTGTAAAAACACTTTGAGCATGTACAATTAATAATTGAAGCTTTAATGTAATGGAAGCAAAGTTCTGTGTATTAATAATAAATAATGTGTTGGGTAAGTTACTTTAAAAAAAGTTATTACTTATTACTTTATAATTTAGTTATTACATTTCTTTTGTAATTACTTTGTCTGAAAAGTAATGTAATTACTGCATAAGTAAGAAACAAACTTCCTGAAAAACAACATGCGAATATTCCGCCAAAAAAAATGCGCCTAAAAGTCTTTTAGTCTAAGAGTCTTTTCCACAAAGTGGCCTGCAATCGTTCTTAAAGTTTCAGACCTTCAGACACTTTCTGCTGTTGTTAAATCAAGCTAAATCAAGTCCAGTCGCTCAGCAGGAGTTTTGTGGTGTTCATCTTACGCGTCCGTCTGTGCTGCTGTGTCAGTGCTCGATCTATTGACAGTAGCTGACAGTGTTTTCTCCGCAGGAAGTATCTCACAAATTACAATAATGTTCTTATCTGCTTGATGCAACAAAGTGACTTGAATATTGCCATTTCGTAAAGCTGAAGCCGAGTCCGACGTCTCCACTTTAAAAATGACGTTGTGAATCACGTGCATCAGACATAAAGTAATTTTGAACCTGAGAACTAAACCTTTACAAAAAGATGATAAAATGAAATCATGACATTCAGCAAGTTTAATATTTTTACATTGTAGCGCAAGTACATTGTAAGTAACTGTAATTAAATTATCTAAAAATGAACAGTAATCGGTTACATTACTTTTTCTGTGGAAAAAGTAATTTAATTACAGTAACGCGTTACTTTGTACTTTGTAACACAATACACTCAACACTGGTTTTAATGTTTAATATGTTTTTGCAGAATAAGCTACGCCAGTAATACATGAGAGTTTTCATCGTCACAACTTCACTGCATGCGTGCTCGTGCACACACACACACACACACACACACACAGACACACACACACACACACACACGCACACACACAGAGAGTCTCCAATCACCTTGAAGTATAAGGCTTTGTTTAATTTCTTTTTGGCTGCAAGCCCTGATGAGATTTCCTCTCCCGGTGTGTGTCACTCAGAAAGCGTGAGAGCCGGGGAGGGTTTACAGAAGCGAAGAAGCTGAAAGCCATTATCAAACTTCCACAAACACAAATGGCATAAACAGGAAATGAGGAAGAGGAGAGTGGTAGAACGAGAGGGAAGATAAATGAGCAAAGCAGAGAGACACAGACCTGTGACGGAAGACGGAGAGACAGACAGTGTTATTAAAAGAGGTGAATGTTAAAGCTCAGCTCGCAGGCTGTAGTAAATGATGCTGGTAATAACATTATGAATGATTAATGAACGGAGCTGTTGGCAGCATAAAGGAGGGAGGAAGAAAAAAACACATGAAGACAAATCACAGCTCATTCAGACAAGCCAGTTAATCACACTCTCTTGTGTTTTAAAATAAAGATACATGTTTAAAAGTACCGCGGCATCCCAGTCTCTCTCTCTCTCTCTCTCTCACACACACACACTCACACACACACACACACACACACACACACACACACGTTCCTCCTCTCAAGTGCAGTTCAGATTCACAAGAGTGTGGAAATGACCGGACCTGAAATGGCAGGGCATCATCCATCCATATCTCTATCTATCCGTCCATCCATATCTCTTTCTATCTATCAATCCATATCTCTCTCTCTCTATCAGAGCTGCACGATTCTGGATAAAATGAGAATCACAATTTTTGCTTAGAATAAAGATCACGATTCTTTTCATGATTCTTTTTGGATATTTTATTATTTTCAATACTCAACCATGAAAATCAGGTTGTCAAACAGCAACATAATAACACATATCACTTATAATACTTTACATTTAATTAAATTGAATAAAACATAATGTAATGTAAAAGTAATGTTGTAAAGAAAACAATAAATCACCAATAAACTTAAAAATAAGCATTTCAAGGAACAGTATTATGTACAGTTGAGGACAAAATTATTAGCTCAGTTTAAAAGCACTTTTGAAATACTTTTCGAACAATGATTATTTAGTGTTTTGTCCTCAACTGTAGATGTTTGCTGTATGTGATTTGCTGAGTGTCGTCTCCTGGTTTTGAAATCGCAGTAAATACACACACACTTCAGAATAAAATCCTTTTTCAGGTACTAAAATGTCTGAGTTGATATCAGATTTACTTTACCCTTGTGTTTCCTCACTCATTCTCCCTGTTGTTTTTTTAAAACTCGACTGCTGCTAGAATCGACTCACATACACTGTCTGTAGCGCAGGTAATTAGCGTGTGTGACTGCGCAGGTGTCCATCACGTGTGTCCGCCGTCATCAATCCCACGACAGGAGCCCCAAAATACGACAGAAGTAATGCAAGATCATCTTTCTGTTATAATACGGTATTTAAATGATCGCGAGTTTCGCTAGATGCGCGAGCGGATGAGCGGTCTGACAGAAACCGCTCGTCGTGATCAGAGAGTTTGAAAGAATCATATAAATGCTGAATTAAGATCGTGAAGGGGTAGAATCGAAATCGCGATCTTTTAACGATTAATTATGCAGCTCTATCTATCTATCTCATCCATCCATCCATCCATCCATCCATCTCATCCATCTCATCCATCCATCCATCCATCTCATCCATCCATCCATCCATCCATCCATCCATCCATCCATCTCATCCATCTCATCCATCCATCCATCCATCCATTCTGTTGAGTTGGTGCAACTGGCCGTGTTTCATCTTCAAGGTTGTTCCTCTGACCTCCTCTGGACGTTTAGCAGCTGGTGTTTTGTGCGTCTGGCGTGTACGTTGAGTGCTCAGAACATAGATTTCCTTGTGATGTTTCATGCCTCCAGATGTTCTCTGTCTCTTCTTTGCTGAGTCTTTTGTGCCCGTGTTCTAACTCGCCCGGACACTTTGGGGGGGAAATGTCCTATTAAGGAATTACACAACTTTTGTGAGTCGATTTGCCTGGTTAACACACATGTACTTCAGCGTCTGAAAGATAAAAAGATTTGTTGATTTTCAAAGCGATCCATCAATTCACTTGAAAATTTTAGCTGTTATTTTAAGGTCATTATTTAAAAAAAAAAATCATTGCAATAATCGTTACAGTAACCTGGAAATAGGACGTTAACATTTTGATATGTGAAGTCTTATTCACATAATAAGAAATATAGCTGTGTTGGTAGTAGTGTAGTCAAAAATATTGATATTTCAATAAATATAATACTGAAAAATACTGCTGCCCAAAAATACCAATACTATCCGCGCTTCTGGGTAATTTCTTTCCCCGACTCGTGATAAATAGCCCATCTCAGCTTCACGCATACGCACATGATACATATTTTCAGATTGCGAATGCAGAGTCTTTGCGACCGGTTTAAGTCAAAAAAAGCCCTAAAAAAGAAGCTTTGTCTGGATCTTTTTTGGCTTCAAGGAAAATGAGCACAGGAAGTCAGTGGAAGATCAATATCAAAGCTCTGCTGCAAAATCGCGCTAACGAAGAACGCAGACCTGTGTTAATAATGAAAACATATACAATATAACAATCTGTATGTGTAAAATGTCTTTTAAAGCACCAGAAGGATTCTGTGGACCATTAATCTGCAGTGTCCTTCTACTTCTCATGTCCTTCTACCACACTACCAGCTGTTTTGAAAAACAAATATTGATTATGTTTTAATGTAATCTTTTGAAAAAGCTTTTAAGTTGAATTTTTTTTGGCGAAAAATATAAAAGATAATGCATTTTTATATAATTTTTCACTTCATTGTCTTGAGATTTCTCATTCCCATTTTCATGTTCCAGTCTCTTCCTCAAAATCACACAAAACATGTGAATTTCTCAAGGTAAAGATTATATGTATAATACAGATGTGGTATAATCTCACTTGAATTATGACACCCATGTCACAATAACAAAAGAATCTCTGATAAATGCAACATTTATTTTATAGTAAAGCCTTTTAAGACAACTGAATTGTTGTTCAGAATGATCCAGCAGTGTGTCTGAGCACAAGCATCTTTATTTTGTTCTTCTGTTCTTATTCTTTCTTGGTCTGTGCATCATGTCAGAGCCCTAAAATAAGATCTAGTATCTATTTGGTGTGAGGGAGAAAATAAAGCCACCGTGTTGTTTTCTGAGAAACGTGATCAATATTGCCCTTCATGCTGGGGGCTTTTATACTTTTGCTTGGTGTTTTTCCCCACCAATGTAAATATACGTGTTTTTGTTTTAGATCGGTTGATTTTGGTGCTACGTATGAGAAGCTGTCGGATAAAGTGATGAGCAGGACGATGCTGAGCTACCTGTACGTCTGCCCGACCAATAAGAGGAAGGTGGGTGTGGCTAGTCGTGTGAAGATCAAACTGACAAACTCTTTAAATTGACTCTTTTTTTTTTTTTTTGCGTGTGTTTTAGATCCTGATTTTGTCCGATCCGGAGGTGGAGAGTAGTTTACTCATTAGTTCCGATGAAGGAGCAACTTTCCAGAAGTTTAATATTAATTTTTATATCATGAGTCTCCTGTTCCACCCCACGCAGGAGAATTGGATACTGGCTTATAGCCATGATCAGAGGGTACACACACAATTACACACAAGTTCTGATTTACATGCACACACAGACACACACACACACACATATTCACTCACACACATACACACAAGCTTACATTTGATGTCACACACACACACACACACACACACACACACACACACTTTTGCATACTTTTAGACTTGCACACAAGCTTATATTTGCACACTCTCTCACACACACATTCTCTCACACACATCAGCATTTTTACCTGGCCACTGTTGCGTATGTGCTTGCTAACTGGTCTTTGTCTTGTCATAACCACAGCCACTTACTTAACACCAACAATCCAGACAATAAATTGAATAAAACATCACTTCATTGACATATTTACACGTGTGCTTTGAGACAGTTAAAACTGTGAAAAGCGCCCTACAAATACTCATTATTATTATATTATTATTACTATTATTATTATTATCTGCATGCACACACACACATACCCACAATCCCACCCATTTACATAAACTCACAACACTTGCTTTTCCTAACACTCACATAGCATAATATGCACACTAAATCACATTTGCACACACTTTCACACAATTACACACTTTGAAACATGTACACATTCACACACGTTTAAACACTCACACATGCACACTCCGCACAGTCACATTAAGTCACATTCATACACATTCATACACATTCATACACACAGACACAAACTAACACACACACACACACACACTCACTCACTGTCCAATTTCTCTTGCCTGTAGCTGTACAGCTCAGTCGACTTTGGAAAAAAGTGGATTCTGGTTCAGGAGAGAGTTACTCCAGGACGATTTTACTGGTAAGCCTCACAAACACACACACACACACACACACACACACACCCACACACACACACACACACACACTCACTCAAACACGCAGCCATTTTTTAAATGTATTTATTTTTGCTGATCATCCGTCTCATGTAACACGCCTACCGAGCAATTTCACACTGAAAATTAATCTGACTTCAAGATTTAAAGCACGCACACACACACACACACACACGGATCATATCATAGCATCTCGCACTGAAAATGAATCTAATATTAAACCTACATCCAGCACAGACGCTGATAAACTAACCCGGTGTTGCTCGGTAACTCTCTTCGTCTCTATCCATCACTCCGTCACGTCACTTACACTCTCTCCCTCGCGCTCCATCAAATCACGTGTGGAATTTCGATCAGGTTATGTATTTTAATCCAATGGCGCGTGTGTTTGTGTGGGATGTGAGCGGAGGAAGCGCTCGCCTGTCACATGCTCGGCGAGGTGTGGAGACGGCCAACAACATGTCTTCACCCCCTGGGTTTAACATCCCGTAGCAGTCAAACACTCTTTTTTTTTTGCTTTCCTTGCAAAAACACACACCACGCATCTTTCCTTTCACCGGTTTGTACGACAACCTGAACAGATTTGCCGTTGGGTTTGAGTGGGTATGTTCTCGCTGTGTCAGGTTCGGGGATTTCTGAGAAGCCAGGAGGTAGATTTTTCAAAAACAAACTGTTAAGAATTTAGTTTTTACGTACATTTACCTCCTAAATTAACATATAATTGACAGTTAAATGATTAAATTCTATTTGGCAGTCTAATTTTCCAAGCTCTATTAGAGGGGGTGTTCTACGAGGTGGCGTTCTATTAGAGGTTTTACTGTAAAAGTAGACCTATAAAATCTACATTTTTTCGCTTTGCTGTGTTATTGTTTACTTGTTCATATAATATTTCATATAATATATATATTCATATAATTCTGCATAATGATGAATAAAAAAGCTGCAATATCTATTTTTTTAAAGACAGAAAGCATTAGTTTGATGACAATGTGGGCGGAGTCAGTGTTTGCAGAATGACCAGGGTCACATGACTGTGTGTGGGCGTCGCTGCCACGCTGCCATAAATCTCACAGTAAGGTTTAAAAGCATTTAAATAGCCAATCAATTGATGCTTTTTAAAAGGTGAACATTTGTAATTAAGAAGTGCATAAAATGTAACTCTGTATCAAATATAATTGTAAAGTTGTTTAACAGGTGTGATTATTATTTTATTCTAAAAGTATTGAGTTTATTCCAGTTTTATAAGATTGTGTTCTTCCATTAAACAGTTATTTTGTTGAAAAAATGATATGGATGGTCCTTAAAAAGATCCTTTAGGTACATTTGAATTCTGATGAAAGGATTTTTTGTTAAATAGAATATTACTTTAAAAGTGCAACACATACAGTATATTGAAGTGAGGAAAACATCTGATTATTCAACTTTACCACTTTAATAATAAAAAAACGATGGCCAGGTTTAATATTTGGTAATTACTTGACTCTCTACAGCACACGATTATGCCAATCGACCGGTTTGTGGTGGTCCGAATGATGTAGGTTTCTATTACGAAAGGAAATCTTGAAGTCAAGAAGACAAGACAAACATAAAAAGCCCGGTTCGACTGATCTTCCTCTCAAAGCCGTTTAATTTGAGTCTGAGAGCCAATTTAATCCTCAGACAGGCCCTGAAAGAGAATTTTAAACTATGAGAAGAGGGTTTAATATCAGCCATGGTTTAACAGAGATTATTATTAATCTGAGACTGGGACATTTAATGAGACTTAAAATCATAACTAGAGCTCTGTGGAGTGTGAGATATCAGACTTCTGCTGAAAGGTTTAATTTTAAATTGTAAGTGATTTAATATCAGATTGTGAGCATGTTCCAACTGACTTTGAAGAAAATGTAGATAACAAAAGACAAGGTGCTGTGATGATTAAAAGCTCTAGAGAGGGTTTGCGGAGTGTGTGTTACAGGTGCGCGATGTGTGTGTGTGTGTGTGTGTGTGTGTGTGTGCTTGATTAATTGCTATCAGCAACAATGAGGATTCACTGGAGACAGACTGTCTCCTACTGGAGCAGTGAAATTATGCTGTCCATCACTTTCCCTCCATCCTTCCTCTCTCCTCTTCCATCACTCCATCACTCTGGTGCTATTACCGTACTCATCCGTCCGTTCCCTGCTGGCACCTCCTCCTTTTCCTTTCCTCCTCCATCTCCTCTCCACTGGAGCTCTTCCTGATTGTTTTTCTCTTTTCTGTTCTTTTTTGCTCTTTCTCTCTCTCTCTTTTTTTCCAGGGCGATGAGTGGTTTGGATAAAGAGGCCGACCTGGTGCACATCGAGGCTAGAACCGAAAGTGGACGTTAGTGGACCACTAGTCTTCTATTGCTTGCTTGTTTTTTTGCTCTCCTGTATAGCTGGTTTGTGCGTGTGTGTGTGTGTGTGTGTCGTTTTTTTCTGCTGTTGTTGTCGTTTTCTGTCTTTAGAACGTTCACCTTGTTCTAGGCCACACGATACATGCTTCTGTGTCACTGTGAAAGATGAAGGAGTGAATTGTGGACAACACTGGACTCAATAGTAAATGCTTTTGCCAGACGGTTTCTCTTATGCCGTATCCTTGTGCGATAGATTTATGTGATCAGGGTTAGAGTTTGAAAGACGTCTGTCTGCGCTGCGGTCTTGCCGAAATCACAAATGGATGTGAAAAAGATGTGTGTTGATGCCATTAAATTACATTTCTAGAAAAAGAAAGCCAGCGGTGTGAAGAGTACTTGAAGACCATACTTGAGTAAAAGAGCGGATACCTTACTGTGAAAATTACTCCATTACAAGTCACCAATTCCAAGAAGACGTAAAGTATACAATTTTAAAAGTAGTTAAGGATTTTATTAATACTGAATTTAGGCTCAAAAACACAAAGAAATGTGTAAATCAAGAAACTCTTCATCTATGTCGTTTTTTTCCTAATTTTGAACTGAAATTGAACACCTCAATGTTTCAAAATGACAGAACAATATATATATATATATATATATATATATATATATATATATATATATATATATATAAAAGAACAAAAAGGCAGTCAATTCAAATGTGCAAAAAAGTGCAACCGCTTATTCACGTTCACTTGATTTAGCTCATAAACAGCATCCAGTACTTTCAGCATCCTGCAGATGGCGATATCACTTTGTCCGCCCAGGAATTTAACCGCGGTAGAAAAAGATTTTTGAAACAAAGTACAAAGTAGGTCTTGATAAAATACATAAGTAACAAAGACAATTTACTCAAGTACTTTACACCAGGGTAGAAAACTAAGAAGTAAACTTAAAATACATGTTTTTTAACCACATAGATCCCATATTTCACATACACACAAAAACCTTTTTTATTAATCACTCTAATACGCTTTCAAAAACACAGCCTTTGAAATTTTTAGTGTGGATCATAAATTACACCTTGAATTAGAAGGACGGCATTATTCAATCAAAAGTGAGCATCTATTGAATTTCAAATGATCGTTATGAAGTTTTATTTCCAGGTAGGTTTCTTTTTTCTCCCACCTTAACCTCCATCCCCTCTTTCCCTTCCCACTGAGTGAGGATTGATAGCAGGAAAGCGAAACTGATAATGGAGGGCACTGATTAATTTGGCTAGACGGAGAGATGTGTGGGATGTTTGTGTGTGTAAGATTCAGATTGCGCGTGTGTGTGTGTGTGTGAGAGAGATATCGATTTTTTTTTTTTTTAGTTTGTTTGCTGTAGATCAAGGCGTTTTTGTGCCCAAGCGAATTTGTGTTGGTAAATGTGTGTGTGTGTGTGTGTGTGTGTGTGTGTGTGTGTGTGTTCTAGAAATGCAGTATTCGACCTGCCGAGCTCAGAAGTGTTCAGACGAAGCCCGGAATTTTCCATTCAGCGGCCGGATCGACACCAACTCCCTCGTAGTGCAGGACCAATACATTTTCTTACAGGTAGCGAGGTCTGCATTACTTTGGTGGCCTCTAACACACACATGACATAGGCCGCGGTGGGCTGAGTTGTAAAATTGCTGCGGGGGTCCGTGTTATCTCAGTCTGACTCTTTTTATAGCCCCACCTTTTATCTCTGTCACCGGCTGTGTAAGTGAATGATAACCAGCCAAAGCGTCCTCTTCGTCTTGAACCGCGGTCCATGGGAGGACAGCGAGCATCCCAAACCCAGACCCTCCTCTGTCAAGGCTGCTGACTTTCTTTTGACTTTTCTTGCTTAAAGCTGTTGGATTCGAGCTGACAGAGAATAATGAGGTTATTGATTCGGAAAGCGCTGGAACAAGAGACTGTCTGACACCCCACACCTCTCACAGGAAGAACAGTGTAGCAGAGTCCTCACCTCGCACACACACACACACACACACACACACACACACATCTAAGCTGTGACACTGGATCAATCAAAGCTTTAGTACCACAACACACTGTTTTACTTCTAATAGCGACAATGGCGGCGTTTTTGTCCGCGGTTAGTATGTGCATGTGCCCTGTGGTGCAGTGATTTAGATGGAAATTATGGTCTGGCTCTGCTTCAGTTTAGCTCGAAACCGTTAGTTGAAGGAACGTTTTACACAAAGAGCCTCACTAATACTGCATGTCTTTTTTTTCTTTTTTAAAGCAATAATGTGTAATAAATATTTGTTATTGGTATCTTGGTTTTTGATTAATTACATTTTTATATGATGTAACTATGATACATTTTTTTGAGGAAAATCAGATATTGAGCGAATGCACACACTCATCATTTTCATGGAAGAGCTTTTATTTCACATGTAAATGCCAATGTGAAAATACAGTTGTTAAAATGTAAGTACTCTTGTTAAAGTATTTTACTCACTTAGTATTTTCTACTTTTTTTCATTATTTGATTCTTTTTATCTTTTTTAATAAATTGTATTAATATTTTATGTTTTTATTGTATTTTTGTAGTTTTTCTTATAGTATTTTATTGTAATTCTATTCTTTATTTTAATTTTTTTTGTATTTCTCTTTTGCACATTTTATTGTATTTCCTCCATCTCTATGTTTAAATGCTGGAACGATCAAAAACACATTTCACTACATGTTGCGCCATGTATAATATGTATAAATAATATGAATAATATTTGAATTTGTAAAGTGAGTGAGTTACTCAATATGGCCACTAGGGACCGTAACAAAATTGTGTTTTGCATTTTGCCATGAGCAAACCCGGAGCAGTGGGCAGCCTTGAGCTGTGGTGTCTTGCTCACAGTTCTGATTGTACTGTTTTTTGAGATTAGAATTTGCATATGCTTCCTTGCAATTTTTATGCAAACGCATCTCGTCATGCATGCTGTGTTTTGTATGCATACTTGCATGTAAACGTATATAATTGGGCCCAATTTTTCAGCTGACCACCTCAGGAAGAACCACATACTTTGTGTCGTACCAGCGAGGGCCCTTCAGGACCATACAGCTCCCAAAATACTGCCTCCCTAAAGTAAGACGCAACCACGCCGCCGCAAATTGGATGTGGGATGAAATGCGCCTGGCACTAACAGCTGTTTTCCATGCAGGACATGCACATTGTCAGTACAGATGAGGGACAGGTGTTAGCGGCGGTGCAGGAGTGGAATGAAAATGACACTTACAGTCTGTACATCTCCGACACACCTGGAGTCTTCTTCACCCGCTCACTCCCCAACCTCCGCACCTCCCGCGGACTCGCTGGAAACCTCATCGTGGACGTCTACAAGGTCAGTGCATGTGGCCGGGTTCGGTGACCATATGCTTTTATTTTTCACACACGTTTTGTTTTTAGGAAAACCTTTTTTTTTTTTTTTTTTGGTTGATTTTGAAATTAGTACCTCGACTTACAAATGGCTCTACTGACAGACGTTTCAAGTTACGAAGTGCTTGTTGTCTCTCGTTACAAAATAGTTTATTACTGTTAACAATTTTTTATTATTTATAAAAAAAATAGTCTGAGTTTAAGTGGGCTTGGAACGGATTGGGGCATTTATGTATTAATTGCGTCTCTACAGTACTTAAAAAAATTTTGTTTTACAAAACTGCTCTGGACACAAATGAAATTTGTAAGTAGAGACACCACTGTACTTTATTTAAAACGGCTCTTCCATTTAAGGTATATATAAGATAAAAGCTTAGCATAGTGTTTGCAATTTATGTTTTTTTTGTGGGTTTGATTTCCAGGAAAAAAGTTGTTGTTTTTGTGCAATTGCATTGCGAAGTCACTTTGGATTGATCTGCTAAATGCAGTACGGAGCTGCAGTTGGAAAATGGTTTATCCAAAGTGAAATATTTATCGGATAGTGTGAAAATGTTTCTGTAACTGAAAATCTTTGCTACAAAATGTAACTGTGGCAAGCCATGTTAACATTCAAACCTCTGTGGCATGTGTAAATGATTTGTCACTACAACAAGTCTGAAATTCCGCTGTGTCCGAGTGTGTTAACTGACAATGGCAAACACATATAAAGCACGACTAGAAAATGTTCCTGAGAGTTGTCGTCAATGTTTAAATGTTAATTTGGCTTGCCAGAGTTTTTGTTACACTTTACAATTTCGCCCCAAGCGATTTTCATCTGCATGTCCCCGTCTCACTGAAGGTGAAGAATTTATTGGATCTGTGGAAGATGAATGAACTGAAAGCCTGTGTGACTTGTTTTTGTGTTACATTCAGTCCCTACAGGAGTATACACACCATTTGTTTATGTAACTTTTACAGTACATCATTAATACTTAAATTTTATTTTAATATTAGGATTCACACTGTTTCTCCCTCTAATCTCAGAGCCACTTGCCTACATTAAGTAATAATTTTCTAAATTGAAATATTGATATATATAAATACACCGTATGTTGATATGTATGTGCATATATAAATAGGTTTTATATTAAACATTTTGCTGTATTCAAAAAGTTTTTCTTACAAGTAAAAAGATTTTTCATCCTCATTCCTCCGTGTATGTGTGTTTTTTATGATCTTATAATACAGTTATAACCTCATTCCCCAAGATTCAAACCCTGGATTTCTGGTGTGGCAAACATAAGCTCAGAATGCTAAGTGAAGAATTGTATGTAAAATATCCCGTGCGAATATTTTGTCAGGTGGCTGGTGTTTCAGGGCTGATCATTGCCAATAAGAAAGAAGACGGTCTGATGAGAACGTACATCACCTACAACAAGGGGCAGACGTGGAGTTTATTACAGCCCCCTGCTAAAGACTCTACAGGAAATGACATCAACTGTCAGCTGGTGAGACGCTCTACACTGACACCTCAGGCATTTCTACACCCAGCAAATCAAAACAGGTTATATTTCTATTAACTTTACCAAAATGAAACTGATATGACACCGTTTTCCATCAAGAAAAGAGATCGACACGAGCATCTTAGTTTATAAAGTGGAGATGAGGGGCAACCGTGGGGTACCAAACAATACTTCAGAGATCAGGACTCTCTGATGGGCTGATTAAGACACGCCACCGTCTCCGTATCTTTGTAATGACTTTCACCGATGTTTTACACCGTTCGGGAAGATGGGTAATTTCAATTAGGACACGGATTGAACAAGTGGAGTTCATCTATCAGCAGATCTCGTGAAATCTTAATTACTTTTTTGCTGTTGCGCCAATAGACGATGGGTTTTCTTTTCACCCGTGTGTTCTTTAGAAAGGTGAGATGAAACGTTTTTTTTTTTCCTCCCAGTCTGCGTTGGGTATTTTGGGACTTATTAACAACTTTCAACAAGGACTGGAATATGGATCCCGACACACACATCTACACACACGGCACAGCCTCCCTCTGAGAACAATGGATGTCTGAATCTGAAGCCGCTTCGCTTTCATGTACAATTAGTTTTGAATCAGTATGTGGCGGACTTTATTTTCAGCCGTGCTGATTGGTGACATCGTACGGACAGTGAATTTTAATTGGCTTAAAGCGCGCGCATTGTATGTTTCTTTTTTGAAGCTCCGAAATCAAAGCGCCTTTTTAAAGAACTGGGTCACACTAATTGTAAGGGATACTAAAAATATGGACACAAGCAGCAGATCCGAATCGGATTCATTTGCACAGCTTTTGAAAATTGACAGTGGAGTCAGTGGACGCACGAGAGATTATGTAGATAAATGTAAATGTGTTGAAATGCAATTTGATTGTGTGTAATGTTGTAATTTCCAGCCGTCGTGCTCCCTGCACCTTCACCTGCAGATGTCTGAAAACCCTTACACACCTGACACCATCTCCACCAAACCATCCGCGCCGGGGGTCATCGTCGCCACAGGTGTGTGCCCACCCTGCCACTTCCTGTTACTGTGCTTTGTCTGTTTGATTACACCCTCCGTTATGGTGAGATGTGTGGAGCCTTTTGAGTAGCTGGTATTATATCTAAAAAATATCAGGTAAACTGTCTGACACCCTACAAAATATTGAACTACAACAAATATAAAAACTAATTATTTGAACGAAAATGCACATACAATCTTAATAGTGTAATAAGCGTTTTGCCTTTATTTGCCTTTATTTGATCGTTACATTTTATGGATGCTTCTTTTGAACACACACACATACACACAAACACACACACAAATAATTTAATGTGGGAAATATTAGCACAAAGTAAAATGTTGCTGTGTTTTTTTTCTGTCTCTTAGTGGAATTTCATAGAATATAAGGCTGATTAAGTCAAATATTTGAGATTTTTCAATTTATTAGTAGTTTAATCAAATAAAGAAATATTAAATAACTATAATTCTTATTATATAACATTTTAGCCAAAAAAAAGCCAGGATTTGTTATTTGTATTTTTGAATAAAAATGTAACATTACATTTCTGAATTCTGACTATTTTTCAATCTATCAAATCAATTATTTATTTGTTTATATGTATTTAGTTTGTAAATGTTTTTTATGTTTAAATTATATATTATACATTTTCATATATTTTTAATGTATTTATTAAGTAGTTGGATCACATTGCTTGATATTCATGAACAATTACTCTGAAAAGATTAGTTTTACAATAATATCAATATTTAATGCAAAACGTTTTAATAAAATATTTTTAAAAAGTAATTGAAAACTGTTAGTTTATACTAGATATATACTTAAAGGGAAACTGACTTTTATTTGTTCTCCACCCGAAGAAAACAGCCAGAATTATAAAATTAGTAAAAACAGATTAATAAAAATAGTACATTTTTAAACGCTTGATACATTATTCATTTTAGTGATTGACTGTAATGCTCATGACAGGACAAACGTGTGACATCTGATAGGAACCAGTGTTCCGCAGTGTTCAAAAATCCAGCAATTTAAAACACCGTTTCAGGGGGTGTGTCCTACCTTCAGGCCCATCATGGCTGTGATTGGCTCCCGCTCCCCGTGACCCCGAAATAGAAAAATCAGACCAGAAGATGGCTGGATAATTACACAGACTAATATCGGCATTGCGCTGTAATCATCCTAACATATGTGTCCTCCGAACATAAGGCCACGTATTTACGTTTTCATCTCTGTCTGTGACGGTTTCAGTGTTTTCCTTGCTTGTCACATTCATTATAAAGTTGTCTTCCAAACTCCTGCGCTAATGTCTTCCTGTGTGAGCTTAGATAGATGCACGTTCAGAAAGTCACCCATGCAGAGCACGCAGAAAATATGACCGCAGTCTTCCACGTTCATAATTGCCTGTCGTGTCCGACAGCTGTTCCGCAATCACTTTGACATGCTCCGAGTAACACCGCAGGATTTGAGAACATTTCGCTTTCTCTTTTTGATTCGACAGTTGTTTTTACCTGGATAATGTACATCGTTTTTCACCACAACATCACTCTCTCCACATGCCAATATTTGACACAAGATCCATTTTACACTGTTTATTTGTGGGCTCACAGTCTCAAGCTCTCATCATGCTTGCGTGGGTTTTTTTCTGGGTCTCCAATTTTCTCCCACAGTGCAAAAATACTTTAGGTGAATTGGAGTTTTCTATTTTTCTATTTTTCTAAAATTGTCTAGTTGTGAGTGAATGTGTGTCTCTCTGTGATTGGTTGGCCACCAAGCTATGTGCCCTGCCTTTAGGTCCAGAGTTGCTGCGTTCCAGCTTCCCGCAATCCAGCAATTTAAAAGCAGTTCAGAAAATGCCGAGATATCACTTCATTGTATTTGTATATTAGGACGCATGTCAAAAAAAAAAAAAAAAAAACTACGGTAGTTTGAATTATAGTGTATGTTCTTGCCCAAAAGCTATTTAAACAATTATGTATTTGTATTATTATTATTTGGTTGTTTTTATAGTTTGTGTTATTTGCTAGATTTGTTAAAATGTGCTTTTTAGGCATAATCTAAACTTTACTATGCCATTACATAGTATTTGCCCAATTTGTCGCAGTTTTTTGCTTATTTGCGTCAAGGAATTTAGAATGTCAGTTGAGAATTGACTTTGTAAATCGCGTATCTTTGTATCTCTGGCATATGTTTCATCAAAAGTCATTTTTATCTGAGTGTTTGTGCTTTCAGGCAACATTGGGCCGGAGCTGTCGTTCACCAACACCGGAATGTTCATCTCTTCTGATGCTGGCAACATCTGGAGACAGGTATGGCTGATGTTCATCGATCAGGCATCAAGCCAACAACTGAATTAAACACAAGATGTTTTCCTGTCTTTAGATCTTTGAGGAGGAACACAGTGTCTGGTTCTTGGACCACGGAGGGGCTTTATTAGCCGTTACACAATCTGCCGTTCCGACTCGGCATTTATGGTGAGGCACATCATAGTGGAAAGACAACTACACTAGGGATTCACGGTACCACTTTTTTTGGAAAACGAGTATTCGCCAATACCGATTACTTAATAAAAAAATGATTTAAGTTTACAGATAACAGCTTTAGTCATATAATTTAACAACAAAAATGTGCTAGTTTGGAATTAAGAACATTTATTTAAAATGAACAAATCAACATATTACAGAACAAAAAATTATCAAAAAAAATGTAGGCAGTGACCATGCATAGAGTATTTTTTCTCAGCTTTCTTCTGGTGCTTTAAAATAAATATTACATATTTAGAAACATTTTTTATTTCGTTTTTATTGTTAAATAAAGCATTTTTCTAACATGAACAAAAATAATTCTCAAACATTTTAATATCCTGTTGGTACATTATTCAAATCAAATATTGTAGGACTCTGTTTTAAATCATTTAATGAACCAGAGTTGAACAGCAGTATTTTTATAAACTGATTTCGATCGGGATTAAATTAAACATAATCAATGATCAGCGCATAGACTGTAAATACAAGTGCAAACAGTCATCACTCAATCACTGAGTTTAGAGTATTCTGTGAATCCTTAAACCACACAATATAGTCTTAACAGCAAAAGGACGATTTTATAGCGGCTTTGAGGTTCATCTCTATTGGGTTTTTTTCAGCGCAGACTAAAAGTATTTGAGGTTCGCACAAGCATAAACGCCAGCTTTTATTTGGATTCTGTCCGATATCAGCAGCAGGAAGTAAGTCTAATCACATCAAACATTTGAAAACCTTGTAGTGGAAAGTGCCTATCATGGCTTTGTAGTGCAGGTGACTTGTTTTCTCCCAAGCTTTTATGTTCACCATGCCCCCCTAGGTTAAGGTTTAAAGCGGAGCTGGGATTTGGTGGGCTTTCCTTCACATGTTGTTCCCGACACGTCACACGAGACTTTGATGTGCTGAGCTCTGAAACATTGTCAGGATCAGTTAGCACACAGGAGATCATTTGTTTCCTCCAGTGACTAGTTGCTGTTCGAACACCAGTCAGATCTGTGTGTGAGGGTGTTCCACCATCAAGCCCGAGCCACATCGGCCAGGCGTCTGCGGCAAAAACTTGCTTTTTGCAGGTGAATAACACTTTTTAGAAGATAAAAAACAGCTGTTGAACTTTTTCTCCTGAAAGCTGTGTATAATGGTCTACAGGACATTTCACAAAACATTTTAAATAGCAATGTTCTTTTTAATATTCTGTTTTTATCTGTTTGTTTATGTTCAAAAATATCTAGATTATTATCTAACATTATTATCAGGTTCTCTGCCCGCTCACAACAGCAGAGGAGCTAATATTATTAGGTTTACCCTGTTTGACCCCCAGCTTAAAGTCTGCTCTGAGTTTAGACCCCTGTGCAAATTAGAGTTTGACATCCATGGGTTAAAAAGATGTCTGAAAGACTGATATTATTAATTGAATTTCAAATTTAAAATTGAACTTGAAATCAAGTATTAATTTTCGCTATTGATTTTCTCGTACTTGACTACATTTTTGATTAAGTATCTGTACTCTTTACTCCACTAAATTTAAAAGGACACTTACTGTTACTCGTTACATTGTGATTGTTACTTGTTACACGCGACAAGTTGGCATCTTTTTCTACCGCGGTTAAATTCTATATCGCCATCTGCTGGATGCTAAAGGTACTGGATGCTATTAATGATTTACCTTTTTATTTGTTTTGTTCTGCCTTTTGGAAACATTTAACTGTTACATTTAATTTCTCAATTAGGAAATGAAACCTCATAAATGTAGAGTTTCTTGTTTTACTCATTGCTTGGTGATTTTGAGCCTAAATTTATTACGAGTTAAATACTTACATTCTTTTAAAATTAGATACCTTACAACTTTTACTCAAGTCTTCTTGAAATTTGTGACTTGCAACTTGTAATGGAGTTATTTTTTACTGTAAGGTGTCCGTACTTTTACTCCACTGTGGTTTTCAGGTACTCTTTGCAACTCTGCTAGAATGCTTATTTATTTGAAGGATTGTGGGAAGCTGGAGTGTCTCTGGGCTGAAGGCAGGACACACATTTACACACACACTCTAACTCAATGGCCACCTATGGGCAAATTTGGACTGTGGGAGGAATCCAGAGAAATCACGGTAGGAGAAATCCCACAAGGACATGGTGTAAACATGATAAATTCATGCATAACGTCCCCAGCCAAGCTTCAGATTTGGGTCTCCGGTACCTTCTTGCTGAGAGGTCACAATGCTACCCACCACGCCACCGTGCCACCTGAATAGACCACGAAACAATTATCTCCATTATGTGCCAAAGACAGCAAAAACACAAAGAATAGACAGACTTGATGTTGAAAAAGACCAGCCAAAAACATGTAAGGATCAAACGCACAAAGCTGTTGCTCCGCGGTGTCTTTCCGTCTCCGCTGACATGAACCGAATGCCAAGGACGGAGAACAACAGCAAAGAGCTGCAAAATAAAAAGAACAATGAGCATGCAAAGTAGACTGCATTTGCATAATGAGACGACATGCATTTTACATGACTGGTAATGAGTTGTAGGCTGTTTTAAATAAAGCGGTGTATAATTTTGTATTAGTCCTTTTCAAAGAGCATATATTACATCAAATATTAATGTAATTATGCAGATAAACTCCACATTAATAGACTCTAAAGCGACTAGTGTTTTCTGATTTGACTCTAATTGCGTTGACTCGTTTTGCAAGTTTTTTACATACATTAGATGTTTTTTTTTTCTTTATTCATTCTATATTGTATTTTAAGTACAAATATGGGACCAAAAGAGGTTGCATCCATTCATTAATCCAACTATCCATTTATAAACATTCGAGATGATGTTTGTTCGTGAACAAATGTCTGAAATTTCCAGTTAATGGATGAAAGTGTGTTTGTGTGTGTGCAGGATTAGCTTGGACGAAGGCCGCCACTGGGATCGACTCAGCTTTTCATCAACGCCCTTGTTTGTTGACGGCGTTCTGATGACTCCGGAGACGGAGAATTTCATTATTACGTAAGAATCTCTACTTCATTTTATCCTTGTGACACTGATCTGAGTGTCATTTACTCACAACGTTATTCAGTGTAATGCTGATCCAAGTGAGTCTTGATCCTGCATGTTTGTCATCTTAACTTAATAGTATTTACATATTTTGAAACTAATTAAAGACTAGATGGTGCTAATTTACCATTTCCTGTAAGTCTGTATACGTTTAGTGTACACCTAACTATTACATAACAAATAAATCAAAGGCTTAAGATGAACAAAATGTACACCTTAGATTTTTTTTGTATTAATAATTGTTTTTGTGCTAATTTGCATAATTTATTTCCACTCAAAAGGTTTGTACAGAGTGCAGTGCCACTAAAACCTTATGTACATATACAGAAAATGTAATACATATACATATACTAAAAAAATATTTTTTCTATCATGTATACTTTACAACATCTTGTAGAAATGTGAGTAGTTCATATCATGGAGGCCATTGTCCAATTAATATCAAGAGCAAATGAACCAATGTTAGAATGATCTGATACATTGAACTACAATGAAGCTTTATATGCATGTTTGTCTCAGCAACTGTGTTTTATAAAGTTTGAACAAAATCATACAGTAGGTGGCACTATAACGGTTGTTAACTATTTAAATGTCATATGACTCTTTGTTTAATGATGAGTGTTTTTCACATGATGTCACTATTGCATCTTGATTGAATTGCTGATTGCACTTATAATTATAGCTTATAGTTTTATATAAAAATATATATTATTTTCTGGTTTTGGATTGTCTTGTATTTCGAATGGTGTCTTCTTGGTCCATGTGCAAGAGCAGAGCATCCTGTTTACACCAGGCATCTCTCTCCTCACAGATTCTTTGGGCACTTTAGTTACCACTCCGACTGGCAACTGATCAAGATTGACTACAACTCCCTGTTTGGGCGGAAATGCACAGACGGAGACTTTCAGACATGGCACCTGCATAACAAGGTTGTCACCTCACATTTAACATCAGGTTCTCTGCCCGCTCACACCAGCAGAGGAGTAATTCACCCACTAAACATTCAACAGCGCTTTCTTTGGCACCGACTCTGCTGGTAATTAGGGCATCACCGGAGATTATTGTCACCTCTGATGTCACATGCCCAACTGGAGGGGAAGTTAATGGAGTCATAATGGACTTTTTTTCACCTCAATCTTCTCATATTGGTGTCATGTCACTTCAAATACGCAGTCAGCACCTTCTTCCTGTTAAATCACCAGCTTGAGAAGCACAATGTGAATCGTACAGTGGTGCCTCAACTTACAAAAGACCCACGTTATGGAAACGAATCGTGTCTTTTAGGGAATCCCGCCCCTAATTACACATTTTTTTTCAGGATAGGAAAGGCAATGATTGTGATCCAGGATTATGGTAAATTGGTTCACCACGCCTTTTGAATGCACACAAAGTCACTGGAAATCGGCAACAGGGCTAAATTAATTAAAAATAATTCTATAGTGTTTTTGGTTCTTGCGTCGTTAAGTGTGTGTGAACTTTTATTCACCTTGAGCCCAAAAAAAGTAATGGAGAAAAGAGTTTGAGAAGAAGATTAGTCAATACTTAAAAACCTAGCAAGACATAATGGAACAGTTTCGTTACTTGACATAAAAAAACACGATCAGAAAAAACCAACAATTAGCTACTGTCATATTCCGAGATTGTAACCGTACAGTACAGCTTGTGTGGATCATCCTCCACCCTCCTGTTATTACCAATTTTTTATTATTTATAAAAACATTTGAGCTTAATTTACGAAAGCTTGGTGTGGATTAGCGCATTTTCATACATACAAAATTAGCGCATTTACATAGAAAATACGAATGAATTTCATAAGGTGAGGTGCAACTGTATTGGTCCTTCTGGGACGGCGAGGTTATAGCTGTAGTTGTTTTTCTTGTGGTGGGTTCCAGGAAGACGTGTGTGTGATGGGCGAGAGGCAGGTTTATATGAAGAGGAAGCCTGGCACTCGCTGCACTATGGGTCGGGAGTATTCTCGAGTAGTTTCGGCGGAGCCCTGCGTCTGCTCGCTCTACGACTTTGAGTGGTGAGTCACACGCACGCGTGCACACGGAAGCATCCGGCGCTTTCAATAGGTGCTTTGAGTGACAGAAACTGCTGCAGATCAAAGGAGCCCGTGTTGCGAGCCCAGAACAAAAGCTGCAGGGATCCTGGCGATTAATTAAGTCGCATTTGAATGTAAATCCAGCCTTTTTACTTTCTGCCGGTTGTTTTCACACTAGCAGAGTCCAAACACTGTTTTTTTCCTGATTTTGGTCTGTTAGCTTCCAGGTCAAACAAATTCTAAATGTTGCTGCTTTGGTGCGGTTCGTTTTGTGTGTTTCGCTATCAATATAAACAAAACAACACCTGTGCTAAAGTCATCTTCTGATTGGACAGAAATTCTCAAATGGTAACAAAACAGGACATTTGACAGTAGGAGCTTGTATGTTGCGTTTTTTATTCCTTTCTCACTCTATTTGCCTGTCTGGCCAACTAACTAACTAACTAACTAACTAACTAACTAACTAACTATCTGTTATTTCTGTGTCTGGCTGTGTTTATGCATTTTCTGTCTCTAGATTTTGTTCTCTTTCTCTTTCTGTCATCCATCCATCTCTGTGTCTGTCTTTATGCATTTTATGTCTCTCTCTCTCTCTAGATTTTGCTCTCTATCTATCTATCCATCCATCCATCCATCACTGTGTCTGTCTGTCTGTCGGTCTGACTATATGCATTTTCTGTCTTCTCTCTATCTATCTATCTATCTATCTATCTATCTATCTATCTATCTATCTATCTATCTATCTATCTATCTATCTATCTATCTATCTATCTATCTATCTATCTGTCTATCTGTCTATCTGTCTGTCTATCTGTCTATCTGTCTATCTGTCCATCCATCCATCCATTCATTCATTCATTCATCCATCCATCCATCAATCCATTCTTTTTTCATATCTTTCTAGTTGTCTGTCTGTCTGTCTGTCTGTCTATCTATCCTTTCTGTCACTCGCTCTTTCTCACTCAGACACACACACTTTTTTTTTCATTATTTCTATGTTTGATTTGGATAGAGCGGCTTGTATTTACATCTTAAGCAAGCCATATCAATTTTTCGGTAAAAGGAGACCTCCTCATCAAAGTCCAGCTCCTAAAATCTCCAAAGTTGGATCTCTGCCTTCACACCTTCTCAAACTCTCCAGACCGAAGCGGAAGGTTCATCTCAAGCAAACGCTTGTGTTGGCTCCCGAGGTTCTGATGGAGACGTCTTGACAAGCCCACCCTGATGCTCAACACAGACCTAACGACCACATAAATCTCTCTCCTACCGCACGCAAGCCCCATTAGAGTCGTCTGCAAATTACACGTATGAATGAGAGGTTCGCAAAATTAGCATAATGTCATATGATTAATTTTCTCCAAATGAATAAGTAATGAAAATTTAAATGGATGATAAATGCGCTAGTGATCTGATTAGCTTGAAGGAGCTGGTGTTTGGGAGTTAGACCCTGATCCCCTACAGCAGGAGGTTAAATATTGTAAAAGCGCCGACCAATCACTGCTGCGGTAATGAGCTGTTTTCTCATCAGGCCTCCGTCTGGTTATTGATAGGGCTTCGGTTAAAGTGCTATAGATTTCGAACCGACATTTATTGGCGAAAATGACTCTTGTCTGTCATATCTGTGTCGTGCCTAAGTCTACACGCTTTAATAAAGAGAGCTCAACGGAACCAAAACCATTTGGGGATTGACTTACACGTCTTATTTTAGAACATGCGATGCATCTTTCTCAAACTAATCATGCTGTTTAATAACAAAGAAGATGTTTTTAATATTTGAGTATTATCTGAAAGTCATTATTTTTCTAAAACTGGTGATATGTAAAAATGATAATTGCTACAAACTTTTAAAACTACTATTATTAGAACTTTTTTGCAATGTTTAGAAGACTAAATTTTTTGTCATATTTAAATACGTAGCTATAATCTTTAAATAATTACATGGCTATGAAAAAAAAACATTATAATAAAATCTTCATATATGTTATGTTATGTTATATTATAGTATATATTTTTATTGTAATAATTTATAATAATTAATTATATTTGAAAAAAATCTCTTTCTGTCCGTCTGACTGCCTGTCTGTCTGTCTGTCTATTTATTTCTCAGTATCTATCCATCCATCCATCCATCCATTAAACTCTATGTCCATCTATCTGTCTGCCTGTAAATTTAACTCTCTCTTTCTCAGTATCTATCTATCCATCCATCCATCCATCAAACTGTCCATCTATCTGTCTGCCTGTCAATTTAACTATCTCTTTCTCAGTATCCATCCATCTGTCCATCTATCAAACTCCGTCCATCTGTCTGCCTGTCTGTCTATTTAACTCTCTCCATCTCACAATTTATCTATCTATTCATCCATCCATCCATCCATCCATCCCTCTCATTCCATCTATCTATCCATCCATCCATCTAACTACACAACTCTCTCTCCATCTCTCTATCTCTTCCTGTCTTTATCCCTATTCCGCTCTCCCTTTTCTCTACACACACACACACACACACACACACACGCACACCGAGAGCAGGAATATTTTAGCTGGCATTTCTTTGCGGCTGCAGAGTCCCGGCGAGAAGTTTAAACAAACTGAATAATTGATATGTTTTTCTGATTTCCCCCAGTGATTACGGCTTTGAGAGACAGGCCAGTGGGAAATGTGCACCTGCGTTCTGGTACGACGTGAACTTCCCCGCACACACCTGCAGCCACGGCCAGCGCTACCGCAACAGCACCGGGTAACTCGCCGTCACACTTCCCCCCGACTCGCTGTCTGTGGCTTCACGTCTTTCTCTGTCGGAGCAGGTACAGGAAGGTGATGCTGAACAACTGCAGAGAAGGTCTGAAGGAGACGCTCAGTCCCAGGATGCAAGCCTGCAAAGCCCTGGCCCCCAGCGGACTTCATCTGAGCACCATCAGCTCCCAGCTCACCGCGCCGCTGGGCTCAAACATCACCTTCAGAGTCACTTTGCAGAACGTGAGTTATGAGGTGCGCACACACAGAGCTCGCCGTCTCACACGGCTCCTGCTGGCGTGCAGGGAGACTCGCTGTCCACCAGTCTGCGCATTGACTTTGGAGACGGCATCTCGGTTTCGTACCACAACATCAGTCGCCTGGGAGACAGCATCACACACAGGTACCGCGTCGCTGGGATCTTCAGGGTCACCGCACGTGCTCAGAACAGCCAGGGCTTCGCCAGCGCCGCCATCTTCCTGCACATCAGCAGTATGTACTGACATAGTCGCTTTTTTATTTGTGTGTTGTTTCTTTTGAGGCCGTATGATTTGTGGGTAGTGTTTGTTTTGAGGTTTAAAGCACCATTCTAGTTTTAATATGTTTTTTTTTTAGGACAATGTTCAAACAAGAATAAATGTCAATTATGTCAAATCCATCTGAAGTATCTATTAGTTGCTGTCAACGCATCTATGGAAAGTGTTCATTAAAATTAAATACACATTTTAATTGAATTTGACATTGTCAAACCTATTATATGTCAAACATTTCAGCCAATCAAACTGAGATTTAAGAAGAATTTCTCCAAATTTTGTCCAAAGTTATGTGATGATCTGACGGACATCATCACATAACCTCACAAACACTGACACATCTCAACAAACAATGTCATATGACCCAACAATGTCACATGACTTGACAAAGCATCACACATCTGACAAACACTGTCACATGACCTGAAAAGCCTCATCACATGACCTTCAAACGCTGACACGTCTCAACAATGTCACATGACTCAACAAAGTCTCATGACTTGACAAACAGTATCACATGACCCTCAAACACTGACACGTCTCAACATACAATGTCACATGACTTGACAAACAGCATCACATGACCTGACACGTCTCAACAAACAATGTCACATGACTTGATAAACAGCATCACATGACAGACAAACACTGTCACATCTCAACAATGTCACATGACTCAACAATGTCACATGACTTGACAAACAGTATCACATGACCCTCAAACACTGACACGTCTCAACATACAATGCCACATGACTTGACAAACAGCATCACATGATCCTCAAACACTGACACATCTCAACAAACAATGTCACATGACTTGATAAACAGCATCACGACTTGACAAACAGAATCACATGAGCCTCAAACACTGACACGTCATGTCATGTCACATCATGACATGTCACATGACTTGACAAACTGCATCACATGACCCTCAAACACTCACCTCTCAATCACTGTCACATGACTCGACACACCATATCACATGACCCTCAAACACTGACACGTCTCGATGTCACATGACTTGACAAACTGCAGCGTCAAACACCGTCAAACACCGTCACATGACTTGAATGACATCATTACATGACCCGGCACTTGCACGTCTTTTCTCTGGTTTGATTGTGGGAAAATGTTTTATTCCTCACTTGCAATGTGCATTTAATAAAGCCCACGTCTGACTGTTTTCACTCATACACACTGATTTCTCGATTGCGCTATAATTAAACGCGCAAAACCGCTTTCTCACTCGACTCGGCTACGGCAACTCTAAAAATACTCCCGACTGTTTGCTGTCAGGCCGAGTTAAACATACACCGCTGACGGCCGCTTTCAGAAGTGGCTTGGGCTGTCACATGTGAAGGAAAGCTGCTAAATGTGATCATAATTGACTCCTGCTGGTGGCGTCTGATGGACACCACGTCTGATGTGTCGTTGTAGGTCCTGTGGAGCGTATCTTGCTTTCTGCACCAGTGGTTGTCAACAAAGGCCGAGAAGCCAACCTGACAGCCGCGCTGTGGCCCAGTCACCCCAGGACCGCCACCTTCTACTGGTGGTTCAATAACAGCACCGAGGTTCAAACGCCCCGCTTTTACACATGCCACGTGGCCCACAGGCGCAGATCGCTTAGGCATCTAGTCCAATATTGGTTTTGACCTTCAACAAACAAGGGCTCTGCCAATGATATTGTGCTCGCCACCGCCAGATAGGGAAGACTGTTATTAGGATGGATTGGGATGGGAGTCCGATAAGTAAAAAGCAGAGGCATGTTTGGGCTGAGGAGGTGTCTGCTGCCTTTTCGCTTTATTGTAGAAACACCTGCTGCCGCTAGAAATAGAATAACTGAATTACAACTCTGTCTCAGGTCGGGTGGAAAGACGGGTTTTTGGAAGGAGAAATAAAAGCGAGATGCTTCCAGCTCAGCTGCGCTCCAAACTTCTGCCAGATTAGCTGCGAGAGTTTCACACAAAGCGTGATTTTCTCACGCCTCATTGTGTGACTTTCCAACGTTTCATTAGTTTCATTTTCATTGACTGGTGAAATTGAAGAGGTTTTTTTGTTTAATGCTTTACATTTAATTTCTGATCTATTTTCAGAATAAATATAGTCGTGTGCATATTAATTATTTTAATGTCATGTGTAATCTATTTTCAGCATAAATGTAGTGTTGTGCCTATTCATTTTTTTTATTTAATTGTTTTATCTATTTTCAGCTTAAATAAAGTGTTGTGCATATTAATTTTAAATTTCAATTATGATCTATTTTCAGCATAATTATAGTGTTGTGCATAGTAATTCTTTTAATTTCATTTTTGATCTATTTTCAGCATAGATATAGTGTATATGTGTACACATATATGTATGTAATATTCCTTCCACAATTTTCTTCAGTCGATAACCCAAAATTGAAAAATTACTGTCAAACATGTTATAATGTCGTAATTACATTTTCTTTTCCTTTTTTAATAAAACATGCAATGTAGCCAAGTATCTGATAATAATGCAGTTTTAATGGCAGTTTAATTTTAAGTCATTTAAAGGAATAGAACAACTTTATATATATATATATATATATATATATATATATATATATATATATAAAAAAAAAAAAAATATATATATATATATATATAATTATAAATCATTTTAAAGTCAAACATTTTCTAATACTGTATATATATATATATATATATATATATATATAT
>MU204318.1:2177147-2198681 GCA_017309775.1 Paedocypris sp. Pulau Singkep | reverse complement strand
TAAGAGCTGCGATGTGTTGTCCAGAATAGTGAGCTGAACCCAAAAACAACCCAAATTCAATCTGAGAACATTCTCAGTTGACGTGTAGCTTGTTAAAAAAATACAGGGAGAAAGATTGTGAAACTCTTAAGACCAATTCATCCTCTCAAACACCCCCGATCAAATGCATGAGACTTCAACCATGAAGCGCGGTGGGGGTCTGGGCGTAAAGTGGTCTGCGCTATAAATGAATCTGCCACTCACTTATCAATCAGTCGTGCTCTCTTTCTGTTTTCCTGGGCAGCTAATTTTCAGCCGGATGCCTTGTGTTTGTGCATTTGCAGCCGCTGATCACACTGGAAGGAAGCGTTTCCCGCGCCTTTCCGCGAGAAGGACGCAATTCCGTGACGGTCCAGGTGTCTGCGGGGGGCATTGTCCTGCAGGATATGAAAATCATCACTGTCAAAGGTGAAAAGTGCCTGGTTGTGACGATTTCCCTCTTCGTTCAGATGCAAAGTGGCCTTTTTATCTCCAAAATAATTGAAACGTTTCAGGATGTTGGAACCCGCCAGGATTCACGCTTGATTTATTTATTTTGGAAAAAACAACACTTTTTTTTTGGCTGTAATATCCAGACTTTGAGCCAATTTAGCATTTTTTTTTTTTTACGTGCATACCGACATGACACAACTCACAGAAATCTTGTTTTTCTAATGTTGCAAATTTCGAAACACTATGGCAAAAAGCCGTAACAACAAACTTACTACACATAATAAACATCATAAACCAAAGAACTATACAAAGATTTTAGAAGTTTAATGTTGCAAAAGAAATTCCTCCTTACAACACAAATTATCGTTCAGCTTTACCCTCATTCTCTGTGAGCCAGTTGTTTATTAAAATCCAAATGATCTTCCAGTTAATAATGAATCGTTAATTTGCAGATTGCGCGTAACTTAAACAAAAAGTGAAAATTAATTTAATTGCGCTTAATTAAAAAAAAAAGTTAAAGATTGTTTCACACACTCATTAATGACTATTAATTGTTACTTCCAAAACACTTTAGTTCAAATCCCATCTCAAAACGCAACTTTTTAAAACCATTTTCTCCTGGATCATTTACTCACGTCATCAGTACTCTTGATGGTTTTGTGGGGGTTTTTTTGTATCTCTTTTATTTGGTTTTAAATAATTTATTGTCTTTTTTATCTTGTGTCTCTGTTGTGCCTTTTTTTGTACATTGAACTTGAGAGTTGCGAATGGCGTTGTTAAATAAACTGTATTGTTATGATTAATCGTAGGCTCTCTATTGTGATTTGATACTTTTATACACTGGTTACAAAACACTTCCGCCACACTTTTGTACAGTTTGGTTTCAGTTATGTTTGCTGTCTTGGTCCACTTTCACGCAGCACAAATCTATTCAAAATAGGAATATTGGAATTTCTTTGCGATTTATTTGAGCAAATTGTCACATTTTGCAGGATCGCCAAAGAACCGCAAACTCGGAAATTACGCATTCTGTGTCAAAGATTTAAATCATTGATTTCTCCCGCAAGCGTAACCCCAATCTTTCTTTTGTTCTTAGACCACTTTCGCTCTTTACTGCTGTCGTTCTCTCCAAACCTGGACGAGCACAACCCGTCCGTGGCCGAGTGGAGACAGGACGTGGGACGCGTTGTCAGGGCGACGCTCTCTCAGGTACGGTGAACTTAAGAGTCCATCATCAGCTCCTTTTGGAGTGCTCTGTTCACGCCCGTGAAGTTCTGAAAAGGACTGGTGAAATGTCTTGAAAGGCTGCTGATAGCTCGCCACATTTCCACTCTTCTTAGCTATTCTCTTTGTGAAAAGCTGCTGGTTTAAAGCCTGATGGCTCTTTCTGGCCTCTCAGGCGAGGTTGCTGTTTGGCTGAGAGGCTTTACACGCTCTCACGCATCCATCTGATTTCCCCTCAGTCTGAGAGGCAGAGATAGGGTAATGCAGCGCTACTGGCGAGAGTAAAATCACAGGAGTTCAGAGTGAATATTGATGCGGCGACAGAGAAACTCTAAAGCCAGTCAGCCAATTAAAGAACCCAGCCAAAGAGCTGCTCCACAGAACTCCATTACAATGAGTCGCTCAAGCACAAATATAATGGCTTTCCGATACCGCTGGATTCCCACACAACAGAGGGTTCGCCACACGCTTCCAGACCGGCGTGTCATAAATAACCCTGCAATAATATTTACGGCAATTACGAGGGGCAGAAAAATTAACCGAGGTTTTGTTGTGGAGCAGACGGCCGTGAAATGATGGAGTTGTTTTCACGCATGAAATGGAAGCGCTGGTGAATGTGGCGTCCTGATAGAGGCATCTTTGTTTGGTGGAGATGTTTGATGAATGCGTCTCCAGGTCTCCGGCTTTCCCGAGGATCAGCTGTTGGTCTCCGTGTTTCCTGGATCTCCAACATCCGCTGAGCTCTTCATCCTGCCTGAGATCAACCAGTCGGCATTCAGATCACACTCGGAGGAACAACTTGATAAGGTGCAAAACACTCGCGCGCACGGTCGTGCCGTGTGGTCCGGGACGTTTCGAGGTGGATGAGGCTGAAATGTAGATGAGGAATGTGCTTGGGAGAATGGAATTTTCCCCACAGAGGGAATGCAGACACGCGGATTGCTTTTTAAACGTCGTATTTTTCAGAATAAAGGCGCACTGGATTTGAAAGCACACCACTGATAAACGTCAAATTCCCAATTATTTTTCTCGCACAGTGGTATCTCTACTTGCAGGCAAACATTTCATTACTAGAGACGCTTTAAACATGTAAATGCCCTAATTTGTTCCAATCTCAGCTCATTTTCAGAATAATGTTTTACAAATGATAAAATATTGGTAATAACTGTATTAAAAAAACAGCTTATATAACTGTTATATTGTAAAATAACATTTAAAATGAGTAATGTGGGACTGGAGAAAACCTTTTCTGTAACTAGAGACAATATTTTCTCAAAGACGTTATTTGTAACTCGAAACTTTTGGTAGTAGTAAGTAGAAGTACCACAGGTACATTTTTTTTACCACAGGTACCACTGTGTGATTTTTTTTTTTTTTTTCAGTTTATAAGGCGCACACATACATTTGTAAGCATTAGTTAGGATTAAGTGCGTATTAAGTAAGTGCGCCTTATAGTCCAATAAATGTGGTACTTGTTTTTAAAGAATGTGGCCAACATTTGTAGTTTCCTCTGAATTGCAATCTGCATTTCAGGGGCTTCTATTTCACGTTCTCCCTTGTGTTTCTTCCGGGTCTCTGCAGTTCAAAACACACGTTCAGGGAAATTAACCGTGACGCCAAGTTCTATTCTATTCAAATACGCCATGATACTTACACGGCCTAAATAAATAATAGCGCCAATAAAAGTCTCTTCTCTTGCTAGCATAACAAACCTGTTAAAAATACATGAGCCTCCCTTGAAAAATGTCATGAGCTAAATTTATAAAGCTTCCGCTGAAGGAAAACGTCCCAGGGAAATTATTATTCAGCGATAATTCAAATGAATGGATGTTAATACGCATATACGTTTTTTACTGGCGCGGCTTTTATAAGCCGATGACTTAAAGTTATCTTAATAAAAATGCATTATGGCCATTTTAACTGCACATTCATTATGCAAAAAGCCAAAGCCCTTTTTGTGGCTTTTACATGGGTTATGCTATAAAAAATTAATATTCTCAATACATTAGAGGGTATTACCGTACATCAGTTTAAACTACTACGTTTATCAGTGTAATACAGTACAATTACATCACAACAAGACTTGTGAAAGCCATTCACCAGTCGTCGGTTCTTGTGTCATTTCTTTTCTTGATTCGTCATTTTTTCATCATGCTAATATTTTAAAATTTCCGTATTCAATTCAATGTATTGTTTGGTTCAACTTCAAAATCTATTAATAGACAAAAAAAAAGGAATAGGCTGAAGCATCGCTTCTAGTTGCCTATCCACTTACATCTTTTTTAATTCAACGGAATCAGGTTTACAACCAAGAAATAAAACAACAACAAGAAAAAACAGAGACAACAACTAAATACAGATCGAGAATATCAGGAATACAACTCTCTTCGTAATGATCAATGTATTTATTTTTCAATTTTTTTACATTTTGCAAAAGAAGTACAGTTTTTAAATTCATCACAGTTCATTCCATAATTTTACACATGAAACATACGTTTGATCTCACTTTAACATGTTCAAAAAAGTACAACCCTCTCCACCAACCTTTAACTTAAAAAAATTATTAAGTATACTGTATACTGTATACTTTTTGTAATTAAATTATTTTTTACTCTGTATATAAGTCTAGTAGTTTACTTTATTAAAATACCACAGTATTTTTACTCTAGTATTTTAATATTTACATTTACGTTGTTCTTAATAAACAATACATTTGTATATTCGTAATTTCCTACTCTGTTCACAATTCTTATAGCTTTTTTTGCAATTTGATTAAAGAGTCTATACAAGTCTTTCCTGCATTCCCCCAAATCTCAGCACCATCTGCTTCCTGTTTCAGATGTCCGAGGTGCTCGTGAACGCATTAAACCAGAATCTCATCCAGTTTGACCTGAAACCCGGAGCGCGGGTCACTGTGTCCGTGTCTCAGCTCACTCTGGGTAAGACGTCCGTCCGGCTCCAGGAATATTGGCTGGAATAGTGTTTGTATCAAACTTCCTTGTCCGTGGTTGTGTTCTCCATTAAATGGCTGTCTGTGGTCACGCAAGCGAGGCTTTTGCACTGGTCGTGGGTTTCTCTCGCGCCTGGTTCTGTCACATTAAACTGTCCACGGCACTGTGTCAAATTAATTGCCCCCGGTGTGGACCACCACAGTTACACGGCTGGTCCTCACATCTCTCTGCTTATGCCACACCATTATTTTCCCCGCAACCTTTGGTGTCAAACCGTTCGACCTCCGTTGGTCCCAGAAACAGTGCAGAACTGATACCGCACCCTGCGCCCAGATTAATATTGATAATGCGGAGCCTGTCTGAGCGTGACCAATACAGTGAGTTGAAAATGACATTATAAGATCATAAAGAGTGTCTCTCCGCCACATATAACTCTACCCTTTTCAGACACGGCCATTTGTCTTCATTGCTCCAAACAGGAAAAGGTTCCGATTGCCTCCTGCATTCTGTCGAAAGGTCACGATCATCATGCGTCAACCCTCAAAGGGCTGAAGGATGGAACGCTGTGTGTGTGTGTGTGTGTGTGTGTGTGCGCACGCGTGTGTGTGTTGAGAATTACCGAAATGGATATGCCTCTTGCTTTCTGGGACACGGATGCGGTTTGTGATGTCAAAGAGGTTCCTGGATATAAATCCAATTATTCCCTGTTAGTTCTTGGTGCACACACACACACACACACACACACACACACACACACACGTGCACGCACATAGATGTGCAACTAACCTGCTTGTTATCGCTGCCTTCAGCGCCGCTTACGGACTCCAGCGTTCTCCCCAGTGGCTCGGCTCTGCTGCTACTGGTTTCACTGGGCTTGCTGGGCCTGGCCATCCTCTTCATCTACAAGTTTAAACGGTGAGCATCACCTCTCTTGATCATCTGGGTTAATTAGTCTCTTTGTTTACTTGAAAGTGTTTGTACAGACGAGCTTTGCGTAATTCATCGGCACCATACAGTGAGTGCGTTCTTGATCCGCTCTATTTCTGAACATCTCGGAGAGTTTTGGCGCCGTTCTCGTCTTCCCAGTAAAATCCCATGGATCCATGTGGAGACGGAGGACACCCAGGAGAAGGAGCCGGAGATGATCAGCGCCGTCGGGCCAGAGAAGAACGGGACCAGCACAGCAGTCACCTCCTTCACCACGTGCAGCGCACACACGCCGTTCCACACGCTTCCCAGAGCGCACAGCAGCTTCGGCCATCTTCCTCCTCCCCGGGAACTCATGGAGAAAGAGATGGAGGCTCATAACACGGGTAAACCAAGTGACTGCGTTACATAATTGTGCATGATGTGTCTGTTAGATTTGTGTTTTACAGCGTGTGAACAGTGCTACTACAATACTACAATACACCAAAAGTTCCAGGACAACACAGCACATTTCCAAAAAGAGGACATTTTTCCAAAATTCTATGCCAAACACATTTTTGAAAGATAAAAGTTGACACCATTAGAAACAAGGAAACGCTAAAAGGTTAGTTGATTGTTCTAAAAGTTGAGTGATGAGGAAAAATGAAGCCCATACTGTTATGCACCACAGGTTGTGGCGGGGCTTAACCATCTTATTTGCATATCTATGCTAATTTATGCACAGACTTTTGTATCTTGTTTGTAAGCTCAGACCTTTGGGATTAAGACCATGTAAGCAGGACTTGATAATACTTTTAGGATTCAAGTACCACAGAAACCAGTGATTGTAAATTCCACCATTATCTGAAATATTTGGTTGCTTAGTTAGATAGAAATTCCCATGGTTTCTGCCCAAGAATTCCTGGAATAGCACAGTGTTGAATCATGATTTGCAACTGTGTTTTTGCACCAAATAGGATTTTACTTATGGGGTAGTACAAATGGGGTAGTTCACACTTAGTTACAGTTAATAACATAATTGGTGAGAAAAATGAAAAAAAATTGTTTCTAAAGTTATTTCTGTTTTTTTTTTTGTTGCTTTGTTAAGAGATAAAGGTGTTTTTAAGCTTGTTCCATTTGGAAACTTCAGCACTTTTAATTGGTGTAACAAAATGTTAATAGAGATTAAAATGACATAATAAGACGATTTCAGAAAGTCTCTCTAACCACTTATATAGATTATACAATGTTTCTACAATGAATGATGACGATACGAGAAGTCGTTGAGAAGAGGATGGATGATGGAGGCTGAGCAATGAATCCAATTCAAAAGACAAAAAGAAATAAAACTGAATAAATGTTGAATATGAGTAAAAGTAAAAAATCAGAAAACGTGAAACTTTGAAGATGAATCAAGGTTGCAAGTCAAACGATAAACATTAACGAAACAAGGACGTTTGATACAAAACAACTTCCATTCAAAGTCAATGGGAATAATGTGTGAAAAAAGGGGAATCAAAGGAAATAGTATAAAAGTTGAGAAGATTAAAAAAAAAAAAAAAAGTTAGCTGGAAGAAATGCACATTTTGAAAGTTTTACGACAAATTATGGAGGGCTCGTCAACAAACGAAAAAACCAAATCTATCAAATAAAGAATATTTTAATTATTCTCTCAATTTTATAACATTGAGAATCCTGAATGACATTCCCAACATTTTCTGAACAGTCTTAAGCTTGATTAATATTATCATGCATATTTTAATTAATATAACGTCAGTGATGGTTTTAAAATCACGTGTGGGTAGTCGAATTTATAAAACAATTGCAGCTCTAATTATCGATTCTCTCCGGATGGTTGTAAAACTTAGTGATTCAGTTCGAACTCAGGAAGTGTGGAGGAGATGTGTGTGTTTCTAAGAGCGTGTGTGTGTTTGGTAAGCGTGAGGTCAGTGTTCGGACCCCAATTCATTCATTCTGGTTTTATTACTCTCCTGTCAAGGAAGCTGATTGTCTTCTGTGTGTCCCAGGACTTTTTGATTCGCAGTAATCAAGGACTGATCCCATGATACTGAAGTGGAAAGCATTGATCACAGACTTGCCCTTGTCTGTTGCTGGCAATTACAGTGATTTTCTGTGTGTGTGTGTGTGTGTGTGTGTGTGTGTGTGTAGGAGGCCTTGGACCAGGAGAAAGACTGAGAACCAGACATATTCCCAACTGCACCAACGTCTGATTTGATGAAGGAAGGTTTGATTATGAAATCTTCCACATTGGACCTTTGGAGCGTTTTAGATGTATAATCATAGTACTTTCTGCTCAGCTGTTCTTGTTCCCGTGGTTACTGTATATTTTTACTATGGTGGTCTTATATGGAATCAAATTGGTGTCAAAAAATACCAAACGTAAAAAAGAAGCAAACTATTTAATATTTTTCGCTTGCAATCTTGGGATTTTCGTTCTAAACTTGTTTTCCGTTTCACATTTGTTTTTTGTGCTTCAGACCAGGCGAGCCTTACTCTAATTGGCTGGTGAGAATGTGATTGGCAGCAGTTGACTAGGAAGTGGGGGAGGAGTTTGAACACATTCAGAATCTGAACATCTTCAACGTGGGAGCTGTTTGACATTGTATTATTATTTTTAATAATGATAATAATCCATTTTATTTTTAATGATAATATCCAAGGCGCCTTTCTGGACCTTCTCTTCACAGACATGTTTGATATTTTTGGCACTAATCTGATTCCATAGTCTTAGATTTGAATCATAAAAGCGAACAATTCCTTAAGTGTTTTTTACAGATCCAGCTAATACAGCAGTTTAGAACACTTTAGTAATTTCCATCACCTCGGAAGTTTGTCAAAGGCACTGCAAATGTTTTTTGTAAAGTAAGAGATGATCATTCTTCGCATGCTAATGTGTAGATAGCCCCACCCCCTCACATTTGTACAAAAGTGTATTCACTCTTAGAGAGCAAACCACTCTGCTTTTTCATACAGGTAAATCAATAATCTGATGAAGGATGATCATTTCATCTAGTTTCATCCAGAGGTGTAAAGAGTACATGAAAAGCATTCTTGAGTAAAAGTACGGGTACCTTACTGTAAAAGTTACTCTATTACAAGTTACAAGTCACCGATTCCAAGAAGAAAAAGTTGTAAAGTATCTCATTTTGAAAGTGTTTTTCTTGCACTGAATTTAGGCTAAACAGAAAAAATGTGAAAAACAAGAGACTTTATTTTTGAGGTTTTATGTAAGAAATGAAATTTAACACCTCAATGTTTCAAGATGGCGAAAAAATAACAAAAAGTCAGTCATAATCTCAAATGTGCAAAAAAGTGCAACCGCTAATTCACGTTGACGTGATTTAGCTCATTAATTGCATCCAGTACCTTCAGCATCCTGCAGATGGCGATATCAACTCGTCCACCCAAGAAATTAACCACAGTAGTCATCACAAATTTAGTCAAGTAGAGTAAAAGTTGCCTTTTATTTTTGATACTCGAAAAATTACTTAAGTAAAGTAAAGTCTATTTACTCAAGTACTTTACACCACTGGTTTCATCCATTTCCACTTCAGCAGAATCTTTAGCGTTCTGAGATGTTAGAAAGCGAGTTGAGGAAGTGGCACAAACCACATACGCTAAGACTCATCAGCTGAACGTGTCCATTCGTGCCTTGGCATTGTGTGTTACTCTAGTGGGACGACATACTCTTAATTTAGTATTCACAGTGCTGTGTTCCTACAAATACTCTCATTCCAAGCGCATGTTTCATTGCTACTAATTGCTGACAGCCAGTTTTATATTTGACCGTGAACTGAAAGTCACTTTAATCTGAATAAATGTATTTTTACATTAGTGACTCTCCACTGATTCTCTACAATGGACTTTTTATGACATTTCTAAGGCAATTGAATGGTTTCTGGCTTCCTCCTCCCTCGTCTTTTCATTCCTCTGGTAAATAATAGGCCGCAGACGACGACCTGTGACACCGAGGAATTCGTAACAGCACAAATGAAACGATTAAAAGCCGTGACGCGTCTGAAAATAACACGCTGTTATTCTATATAATTATTGCCATTTTTTACACGTTTAATTGCAGCCGTATTTGCATTTTAAACCCGTGATGAATGCTCTGTCCTGTCGTACGTAATAACCCTCTGATGCGGAAAAGGCAATATTGTTAGGACTTTTATTATGTTTTAATTCCTGCTGTAGCCATTGGTCAGAATGATCGATTGCATTGATTGTGAATAGCCAGAAATGCATTGACAACTCAATTTTTACGTTCGGTTGTTTGGATTAATTGCAAACTCTGCTCAATTGGGTCACATGGCGAGATGCTGTGGCCAATCAGATCTCTGGAAGTCTAGAAGATTTACAAGAATGAAATATCGTGGTTATTATAGCTGTAATTATACAGTTGTGTTTGTGGGGGCGTGTCCTGTCATACTTTTATTTGTTTACTTATTTTCAATAAATTTACAAGTGTAACTTGAATAAGTCATTGTATATTAAGCTAAATTAGCAGTTTAAAATGACAGTAAAGGTTTATTCATGTATCAACTTTACTCCAATAAACATATTTTCTTTACATTTTTTGCCCTTTCTTTACATTTAATCGAGTAGTCTTTTGATATTTGAGTAATTCTATATAGCAATATGTTTATTAATTAAATAGTTATATTAATAATAAATTGTACGGTTGATAGTAACTGGTGAATTTTGAAAAAATAAAACCAAACTAAAATTTAAATAGAGAATTGTTAGATCTATTGATTACAAATATTTAACTGAACGTTCAGCTCAAATGTTTGTTTAAAGGTCTTAAATCCGTGTCTAGGTGTCACAAAACATTTAATTGACTTAATTTGACCTTTCTGTGTGAAGTTTGCATGTTCTATTTGTGCTTGCGTGGGTTTCCTCTGTGTGTGTGTGTGTGTGTGTGTGTGTCCCGCCCTGTGATTGGTTGGCCACCAATCCATAATCTGCACATTCAGACCCAGAGTTGGTGGATATTGACTGCATTTCCCTGTAACCCAGAAACGGAGAAGCGGTTCAGAAATTGGCAGACGGAAGTCTGGTTATGGCTGAAAGGATATTCTCATTCTCAGTAGATGTTAAGGATAAACATGTGCTGTCCATCATGTCAGCTGTGGAAGTGGCTTTTGGATAATAATATATATATAGCTGGAATGGAAGCTTTTAGACGGAGCAGATAAAACCCCTCAATCTGATTGACCCCGTACAAAGCGGAAAACTGCATTTGAGAACTTTAGAAAAGAAAAGGAGGAAATAAATAAAAGTGTGTTGTGCAGTATGTGACAGACTAAGTGTCCTATTGAGAGAGCGGAGACAAAAGAACTGCGAGCGGTGCTGTATTGAGAAGATCCTGGCAGCTCCACGTGTCTCCTGCCTTTCATTAGTTCAGCTGTGTGTCTCACACACACCTTACGTCTGCCCTGTGTCTGCAGTTTTTACGCCCAGAAGCCTTCGGAGCATTTTAAGTAGTGCTGAGATCTGTGTGTGTGTGTGTGTGTGTGTGTTCATAGCGAAAGAAATTGTTTAGGTAGTGCAATGTTTACATTGTTTTTCCAGCAGATAAACACTCAAAAGAGACTGTAAAAAGTAGACCAAACATGATTTTGAAAAATGTAATTAATGATTTTTCCAATGTTTTTATTATGCCATTTCAATTATTATAATTTTTTGTTTTTATTTTTTTTTAAATAATTAATTTAATAATGAATGTGTGGGTGTGCGTGCATGATGAATATTTTGAATATGGTATCTATATTAATCTATATTATTAGTTCTAATATATTTTCAATTATATACATATACAGTGTATATAAACTGTTATTATGTATTATAAATTATGCATGTAATTTTATTTATTTTAAGCACCAATACATATTTATTTATGCATATTAGAACAAATTTGCAACATGACATGATATGTGATATTTCATCAGTATATGTATATGTAAAATATATATATATATATATATATATATATATATATATATATATATATATTATAAGTATTATATAAGGAAAATATATGTTTCAATGAAAAATCAGCGATTCACAATTTCCGACAAATCTAAACATGGGCAATGTTAAAATGTGCTGAATTGCTACATAAAGTGTCTTGTGAATACAGCGCAGACAAATTATTGAGCTCAACAATTCGCTTTGTTTTGGAATATTTTCAGTTCTAGACCTGGTGGATTCTCAACAGCGCGCGAGAATCCATCAGCTAATCGCTAACTTGGCGTTTCGGCCTTGTGAGGAAAACATTTTCAAAGCTCAGTCGCTTACGTTCAGTTTGAGTGATAAGAGAGATACTAAAGGATGAGTGATTTTACGGATTGTTCTAGCACTTTCTCCCGAGACTTTGCCACTCGGATTCATTTAAAATCCAATTTGCAGTGATGAGTGAACATATCGTGACAAACATCAGCGGTGTCTGTGGCGATGGGCCCGTTTCAGACGCATCTAGCGCTCACGTGTGATCAGCGTAATTGCGAGTTAATGAGAACAGGCGGAAATTGCTGGAAAGCGTGTCCCGCGATGCCATGTTGGGCATTATTCAGCGCAAACCTTTTTGGCAGCGTTTGATTGAATATTCCGCTCAAATTGTGTTTCTGCACAACTTTATTTGCATAATTAGAAGCATAAAAAGTTATTACTATACATATATATAAATTACTCTCCCGTCCGCTTGGGAAATGTGGGAAAGGAAAGTTCAGTTGAAGCCTTGTAGCCGCTAATGCATTTCAGCTCTTCTAGAACTTTCCGCAGGTTTGGGGAGAGACAGCTGTCACTTTATAAACTCTGAAATGAATCTACGTCGGGGTGATTGAGCCTCGGCTGTCAGTGTGTGCGCGGGAACATTCCGGCCCTGCACTTCCTGTAGCGGCGGCGCTGACGGGCTGTTTAGGTTTCAACCTTTCCTGCCAGACTCATCACTGCCGCATGTGAGAAAGATTTAACATTTTCCAAAGGTCGAGCTTTCAGAGATGGAGAAACATTGATAAAGTCAGAGGGATTATTTCACGTCTGATGAATTATTAAAAGGCCTGTTTTTGCCTTTTCGGAGGGTCTTCTCCGCCTGTCATTACTTCCTTCACCTCATCAGGCCCGTTTCACTCCAGTGCTGGTGTGACTGGCACCACTGCTCCAAAAACAACCCTGCTGGCGCTTTAATGCACCGTCATTATTCATGACCTTTAGAAAAAAAACACAAAGAAATGAGATGTTGTCACCAAATTGTCAGAACGCATCATTAGAGCGGCGGGAGACCCTTCGCTAAAGTGAGGGAGATGCGCGTGTGCGTGTAATCATCAGTCTGTCGGCCAATCACAGGCGGAGTTTAGGAGTGTTTGTTCGTCGCTCGCTTGGTTAAACGCAAACACCACAATAGTGAAACTATGAATCGCTTTAGAAAAAAGTAGCACAAATTGATTAAATGAAATGCACACGTTTAAAGGAACAATGTATCAGATGATGCTACCCTGTGACGTTTATTAAGTAATCATGACACTTAAATTGCCATACGTCACATTTTGTGGTGGTTGGAGAGTAGGACTGGCAACCAAAGGTTTGCAGGTTTGAATCTCACACTGGAAGACCTTGAACGACACACTGACCACCACATGTCCCCTGAAACCACTGCTCCAGGAAAGTGTGTTGTACAGGCACGTTACAAGCCTTTAGGTCAAAGTAGGACCCAAATTTAAATAAATTAAAAACTAAATTATAAAATAAAATGTTTTTAGAATAAAGAGGGACTTTTGTGGCACCCAGACACACTTTTTCTGTATGAAAAGATGCAAAGCACTTTGTGGCCTTTCTGTATGTTTTAACTCATTGTATTTGTGCAGAATCAAGATGTTTGACTGATCATACAGAGAATTAAAGTTTACCCAATCAGAGTCACTCAGAGAATTACAATTTAACCAATCAGAGTCACTCACAGAATTACAGTTTAACCAATTAGAGTTACTCACAGAATTACAATTTAACCAATCAGAGTCACTCACAGAATTACAGTTTGACCAATCAGAGTTAGTCATAGAATTACAGTTTGACCAATTAGAGTTACTCACAGAATTACAGTTTGACCAATTAGAATTACTCACAGAATTACAATTTAACCAATCAGAGTCACTCACAGAATTACAGTTTGACCAATCAGAGTTAGTCATAGAATTACAGTTTGACCAATTAGAGTTACTCACAGAATTACAGTTTGACCAATTAGAATTACTCACAGAATTACAGTTTGACCAATTAGAGTCAGTCACAGAATTACAGTTTAACCAATTAGAGTTAGTCACAGAATTACAGTTTAACCAATCAGAGTTAGTCACAGAATTACAGTTTAACCAATATGATTCACAGAAGTATCGTTTAACCAATAAGAGTCATTCAGATTTACAGTTTAACCAATCAGAGTCAATGAAGCTGAGCAGAATAAACAAAGATAGGAATCACTGAACAATACTGGAACCAGCTCAAGCAATAGCATCATTTAAATGGCGACATTGGTTAAGATGACAGTATGTGCTTGTGGATATTGCACATCCCTGTATGTGGCGGGAGCTGCTGTTATTCAGTATTCCGTTTCTAGCGTTGAGTTTGGACAGCGTGGAATCAAGACGGCAAAGCGCTGTCAGTTTAAAGCGGCCGCAGCTTCATTTCACGTTTTTGCATCATGTGCAGTGGAAGTCTCCGGAAGCCGTTGTAATTCACTGTTGCCCTTTCATTACAGAGCTCCGGACACCCGGCAGCAGCTTCAGATTAACACGTGTGCGAGTTTAGAAGCAAATGATGGATGCCTGTAGAACTAAATAAAAGATCAGCCCATCACAAACTTTAATTACAAGCTGCAGTGTGAGAGGGAAAACGAAATAACCTTGAGCCAAGATCAATTTACCCATAGAGTTCACGTGAATACAGTAAATTCCTTCTGTTACATTTTGGTTTCATTTCGATGGATGGATGGGTATATAAAATGATTAATGATTGGAATTATTAATGACATGTCAATTAATGGCATGGTGGATATATGGATGAGAATGATGGTTAATGGATTATTGGATGATTGATAAAGTTATGAATGGATGAAAGGATGGATAATGTATAGATGATGGATGGATGAGTGAAAGGATGGATGGATAGAGAAAAAGATGACTGATTAGGGGATGGATATACTGTATGGATGAAATGGTTAACGGATTGATGGATGACGGATAAAATGAAGGATGGATGAAAGCATGGATAAAAGATAGATGATCGGTGATGGGATGGATTAAGAAGGAATAAATGTTAAATGGATTGATGATGGAAGATGGATTGATGAATGAATGAAAGTATAGATAACGGATGGATATAAGATAGATGATGGATGAATTCATGGGTGAAAGGATAAATGAAGGAGAAATAATTAGATAATGAATAGATGATGGAAGATGGATGAATATATAGATGGGGTATGAATTAATGGGTGAAAGGATGGATGACAAAGGATAATTAGATAATGAATAGATGATGGAAGATGGATGGATGAATGAAATGATAGATAATGGATGTATAATAGACAGATGATGGATGAATTAATGGGTGAAAGGATGGATGACGGAAGGATAAATGGATAATGGTTAGATAATGGAGGAAAGAAAGGATGTATGACGGAGGAATAAATGGATAGATGATGGAGAAATGAAAGGATGGATGATGGAGGGATAAATGGATAATGGATGGATGAATGATCTTTTTTTTTGTCCCACATTTGAGAAATTTCATAAATACAAAAACAAATAAATATTAAAACCATGAAATACAAATATTGACAGTACACAAACAGTTTACAGTATAAAGTTAATATTGGAAGGATTGGGGTCTTTAAAGGCGAGTTTGATCACAACAGACCCTCTTTGCATGACGCTGATTAATAAACCACGGATCATTAAATCAGCCAAAGTTCCTGATTCCATCAGCCCATAATTCCTGCAATTTTAGCGTTTCATTCTAATCTAGTTCTGACAATGTTTAGATAAAAAGACATTGATTTCCAATTCACGGTGTCCAACTGTGTGCAAACTGCCAATGATTGTGCCGGCGGCTTGATCTTCCACCGCCTCTCCGCTGTGAATTAAACGTATTAGAATTGCGTTTGTCGTTATCGTGAATCATGCAGTGAATTCCGTGATGTTTGGACTGACAACGACATCAAAGGAATAAAGACGTAATGCTTTTCCTTTAATACGCACAAACAACATGAATGTTTGCTCATACACAGGTAATCAGCTAAAAATGTCATCCGACAAAATATAAAGCCTTTAACTCTGCTATTATATTAGGTCAAATTGACACATTTTCAAAGTTATTATTATTTTTTTTAAATACTTAAAAGTATTAAAAATAATACTTATGTAGTAAGGCTTATTTGCTGTAATTATCATATACAAAATATAAAGATTCAGTTCACATTTTTGTAACACCACACTACATGTTTATTAAAAAGATTATGTTTGGGTCAAATTGACTCGTTAAAATAGAAAATAAATAAATAAAAACTTTAAAATATTTTTCCACTTTGAAATGTCTTATGCATGTCTTAGTTGGTGTTATCTACATGTAAACAAAAAATGGTTCCGTTCCCATATTTGTAACGTCCGCTACATGTTTTTGTTACAAAGATAATATTTGAGTCAATTTAACCCTTCAATTTTAATTCCCGAAAAAATGGAAGCTAAAAAGAGTCAAAGATCAAATACTTTTTGTTATCTTGCAACATGAGATATAATACACCACTGTCTCACACTCACACACTCTCTTTTATACACACATTGCTTTGGAGAACATTTTTGTTTTTGACACTTATATGCATAATAAAAGACCCCCGGGTCAAATTAACTCACAAACATTGTCTATTATGTTCATATGAAACTAACATAATAGACAAACAAACTAAATTGTTGTCAGCACTCATCCATCCATCCATCATCTGGATGCAGCTCTTGCCTTTCCTTCTCCCTCGTCTCTTCCTCCAACTTCCATCTATTCCCAGGCCAAACTCCAGCGTGTCCAGGGTCTTCTTCTGGGCTTCCTCCCAGTGGGACATGCCCGGAACATCTAGCAGGGGAGACATGAAGCAGATGTAAGTTCCTCATGGTTGACCGAGCTCCTCAACCTTCTGTCAGCTAGTATCTTCCAATTTCTAAAACGTGTCGTTGGAACAAGTTCTTGGTCTTCACCGTTCCACTATCAAGTCCTTCATAGTTTGTGTTTGAACCCTTAGAATTTGAACCCTCACGCTGCAGAGTTACACACATTGTTGTGGTTTTAACGCACCTATTAGAATGGATTGGGTGAACATTCTCTAAATCACATTGGTCTACTTTCCACAACAACAACATATCTATCCAGTGGATTTAAAGTCAACAGCAAATCTAAGCCTAAATATAGCCTAATTGATTATTTGAGACAAAATTCCACTTAATTGGGACAAAGAACGTGAATGAGATGAGAGAAAATGAGAAAAGAAGCTCTTGCCCACCACTCGGTCAACACAACACGAAGAACCTGTTTTGAATCGCTGAGCACTGTGTTCATTTCGGAGAACAAAGTTTGTAAGAAACTCAAGTCTTTCCCCATACGACGGCCAAAACAGTGTGTGTTCACCTGAAGAGAGAGTGTGTGTGTGTACTATGTCTGCAACAACCTTTACATCTGTATTTTCCTTGTACCAAAAGTGTTTTTAGTTTTTCATGTAGCATAATAAATGTGTGCGAACCACAGGCTTTGGTGTGCTTTTAATAATCCCCACGTGTCCTTTCCTGGTTGAAGCATTAGAACATGTTTTTCATTCCAAAGGTGGTGATGATAATTGCATGTAACGTAGTGTGTCTACTCTCATTTTGCCAAAAATAGTGCAAGGCTCTTTATTGGGAAAACTGATTTATTTGGAGAAAATGATTGGGTCCTGAATAATCAGAGTCGACTATATTAGGGATGTAAAGAGTACCAAACAGCCATACTTGAGTGAATGTACAGATACTCATTGTAAAAATGACTACAAGTGACAAGTCACCAATTTCAAGAAGATTTGAGTCAATGTTGCAAAGTATTCAATTTTAAAGGAACGTAAGTATTTTACTCGCACTGAATTTAGGCACAAAAAAACACAAAGAAACTTGAAAGAAAACTATTCGTGAGGATTTGTTTTCTAATGTATGTTTCTAACGAAATGTATGTGTCTGTTCGAATATAGTGGAGTAAAGAGTACAGATACTCAATCACAAATGTAGTGGAGTTGAGAGTAAAAGTTGCATTTAACTTTGATACTCAGTACAAGTACAAAGTAGCAACAACATACTTAAGTAACGAAGTACATTTACTCAAGTGCATTACACCTGATTAATAGTCATGGTACTGATACTCAATACAAGTACAAAGTAGCAACAAGCTTAAGTAATGAAGTCTATTTACTCAAGTACCTTACACCTCTGATTAATAGTTATGGTGCTGATACACTGAACAAGTACAAAGTAGCAACAAACATAAGTAATGAAGTCCATTTACTCAAGTACTTTACACCTCTGGTTAAAAGTCACGGTAAGACGCGGCCCCAAGACAATTTTGCGATTTGACTGTGAGCAGAATGACCAACAAGCAAGGGCTAGGAACAAAAAAAAGTAAAACATGAACATTCCGCTATTTTTAACGATGACTACAAATTCGATCCACAACATACTAAAATATACATCAGTGTTTGATTGGATAGTGACATACAGGATACAGCCCTCCTGTCAAAATGCCTGCAGGGTTTTATCGGCGGTTGCCAGAAATTATTTTAATCATCCACTGGGTGGAAAAAAAAACCTGATGTGTGCAGTGGTTGCTGAGGCTTTCTTATTCTTCTGAAATCCCTAATGTGGATCTTGAGCAGCAGCATTAGCGCCGGTCTCTTTAGCAAGCAGCACTAATGATGTCTCCTCTCCCAGGATCTCCCTCTACTGACCCGCACACTGTCTGCAGGCTAAATGAGGATTTCTGAATCAGGATGATCGGGGACATCCACGATCCCCGGGAAATAAACACAGCGGCCCTTTGCTCCCTCTAATCACCGTTTCCATCGCATTAGGCAGCTTGTTACGGTCCGGCGTTATAATAAGTCTAATGTGGAGTGTGTTACGTTAAAAAATAGAGCCGGGTTCTAAAATTCTATCCTACACATGAGGATTTTCTACATTCCTATGCGCATGCGCGCTAATAATACATACTTGACGGTAATTATTCTTTTGTTTCACCTATGTTATTGAATTTCTTTTTTTAACAATTAAGATAGAACGCTATAGGTGACTTCACATTAAGCGAGCACGAACTACTTCATCTGCATTTATACGTGTTTTTCTAGATAAAATTCCCGATTATGAAAACTACACTCTCAGGTTAAGGTTATACTGAGCAGGAATTATTATTTTACAGTCATCAAATGGTATAAAAATATTTAAACTTCACCAAACTTTAAAATCATTTTATTTTACTATGATTGTCTAATTACAACTGTTACATACATAAACTGTCCGTTTTTTCTTGCCGATGTGGCCAGAACATGACGTAATTGTATCGCGCGTGCACAAATCGCGACGTAGGAAATCCTCATGTGTAGGACAGAATTTTAGAACAGCTGTGATGTGTGTGGATCGTCCGTCCGAGCTCGCTCGGGCAGAATCCCCGGTGTTTCACTGCTGGGGATGAGTCGGGTCTGAGTCTGACTAATGACCGTCTCCAGTGTCCTGCACCGGGATCAGCATCAGCATCACCCACGCGCGCGCGCGGCAAGCATCAATGCAGACGCCGATCCTCACGCGCGCGTTAACGCCCACCCTGTGACTAATGATGGTGTCTTGTGGCCCATACAAGGGTCAGTAAATCAATTACGCATTCTAATAAAGAAGCAGACACATCTCTCTCAGCCTGTCACCGCTGATATATTGCGCGCGCGGCATGAGCGAGTGCGCGCGCCCGCTCGGCTTTTCAGACTCCACAACACTGAGGAGCGAATGAGATGGAATTACACTGAATAATGACGAGAACTTTCCACCAGCCTAAATGGCTTCAGAGCTTCTCGCTGTACGAACGAGCATCTGCTCATTACTTGTGTTGGTGCGGCACGTCAGATCGAATTAGGCGGGAAAACGCGCGTCCATTCCATGTGTTCGTCAGACTGACTTAGACAAGCTCGGCAATTAACTGTCACTTGTTTTTCTGGGGATTTAAATGGTTTGTACCAATTATTAGTTTCAATATGTCTGTGAATTCGACTGTGCGTGTCTCTTTTTCAGTTTTGAAATCGCGTTGCGTTAGGTTGAAGACGTGATGGATTGATGACGGAGAAGCTGTAGGAGACAAGAAGCCAGTTCATCGATTAAAAACCTTCGATCATATTCTACGTACAGGAAGATGCAAAAAGAAACCCGAAAATTCAAAGCAATTTGCCTTTTTTTTCATGTGAAACGTGTAGGTTTTCGTCAAGCCGAGATTTAAATGCAGTACTGTATATACATTTAAAAAATCCCTTTTAGAGAAAACTTTTAAGCGACATTCTCGCATAAGAATAATTTATAATGTGTTTCCTAGTCCTTAAATCCTACATAAAAAAACAATTTAAGCTTGTTTTTTATCGGAATGCACCTGTTGTCTATTATTACTGTGACACACTTTAAAATCCCTCAAACCACCAAAGACATTATAATTACAGCCTAGATTCAGAACGCAAACCATCATCAGAGGATGAAGACCTCTTGCTCATTTTTCAGCCAGCTTGTTAATGTATTTTCCCCTGTGCTGTTCTACAATAAGCTCCTGTGTGTACAAGTTTTAAGAAAGTTTTGCAGCCAATTAATCACTAACGCGCTGAAAATGAGGCCCGCGTTGTATGGGTGGGCAGCGACATCTAGTGGCCTGTGGCGAAATTACTCCAAGTCGCCTATAAAAGAGCAAGAAAAAGGTAATTAACCGACATTTATAAGCTAATTAAATCCCAGCAATCGCTAGATATGTCAATATTACCTCAAGGCCGTTTTTTAATAAACACGAACACGGCATGTGTGTTGGAAACAAATGATGTAAAACCTGCGGGTGTCTCTCATTTGATATTTGCATATTTAGCATCACGGCCATGGGTGAGGTCACTGACCCCGACTGGTGTCAAACTACAATAGCAGCTTATAGCAGAAATGTTGTCAGCAAACACACTGTTTATTTAATCCACCGCTTTAGGGCCTTTTTTGGAGCGGTTACAATCCGTGTGACTAATACAGGCCTGGTGAAGTTGTGTTTGTGGAATAATGAGCTGCCAGCCCCTGTAGACTGTATTATCCATAAGAGAAGCCGAGTTGGTTTAGCGCGGCAGCTGTGGGCAGCGAGAATGAGAAATTGCTCTTTTCTAGGGAGCGAGAATTACAGTAAGGTCACGGAAGTTGAAACGTGCCTGGAGCTCGAAACACAAACCTGTTTCGATCTGAAGTCCTGAGGAATTACAGCTCAGAAAGCCGACTGAGAGTGACGAGTGCTCCAGTGTAAGTAGCAGTTTAAGATGCCGTGTATTAATCATGTCTGTCTGTCTGACACTTTACCTTTTTAATCTGTTTTATATACGTACCTCTCTTTTTTCTCTCCTACAATTGTTTCTCTGTCATTTTCTATCAACTTCTTGCTTTCTGTCTGTCTCTCTCTCTCTCTCTCTCTCTCACCCCTCTCAAATACTGTCTGTCTGTCACTCTCTCTCTCTTTCTCTCTCTCTCTAACCGCCACTTCCTTTGTCCTTTTCTACCTCTCATCCTCTCTCTCTCTTTCTCACCTCTCTCAACTCTCTCTCTCTCTCTCTCTAACCGCCACTTTCTTTGTCCTTTTCTACCTCTCATTCTCTCTCTCTCTTTCTCACCTCTCTCAACTCTCTCTCTCTCTC
>MU204318.1:2163720-2177047 GCA_017309775.1 Paedocypris sp. Pulau Singkep | reverse complement strand
TCTATCTATCTATCTATCCCCCGACTTCCTTTGTACTTTTCTACCTCTCGCTCTGTCTTTCTCTCCTTCTCTCTTATCTCTCGCTTACCACTCGCCATTGTTTCTCATTTTCCATTCTCACCCCTCTCACATCGAGTAGCATTGTTTCTCTTTAATTTTCTCGGAACTTCTTGCTCTGTCTCTCGGTTTCTCAGTCTCTCTCTTTCCTCCATGTTTTCATTCGACCTCTCTCTCTTTCCTTCTCTCATATTCTCTCACCTTTCTCTTGCCACCTGCTCATGTTTCTGTCTTCCATTTATTCTCCACTTCACGCTCTGTGTCTCTTTCTTTGTTTTTCTACTTCTCCATCTCTCTTCTTATTCTCTCTTTCTCCCTCGCTCGCTACCTGTCTTTGCCCCCTCCACCAAATCTCATTCTGTTATTCTTTGTTTCTATATATCTAGGACCCCCCTCTCGTCTTTTGTCCTCCCTGTCCTTGTCTATGAATTAAAGACCTTGACCTTTGACCTCTATAAACCCAAGTATAATAGTGCAACATTCACACACTTCATATTACATCCAATTAACTGTTAAACAGCTTGTAAAATATCTGAGGACACTTGTCTCGTCCGTCTGAATTTGTCGTATTTTATTTGTGCGTGTTGGCCTCGAGGTAATATGAGCTATTGTATGCGGCCATACTTAAGAGTGATTCACTCAAGACAAGAGGGCAAGATTTATTTGAAACCTCGGGCTTGGTCTTTTGTTTTTTTGCTGGATTCAGGTCTCATGTATTTTGAAGCATGATGGCTGTGTTGTTCTCATCTTGAACTAGTGATGCTCAAACTTCTAATGATAAGACAAGGTCACATTTAGTCGAGGACACAAAATAACATTAGCTACAAATTGGGAGAAAAATTACATTTGTAAAATGTTACAACATTAAACCTATCTAATGGATGTTCAGACATTTGCTTTTGATTTCTAGATCATTTAAAATGTTACAGTGTTCCTATTTAGAATGAAACACTTGGCATTAAAACACCAGATCATCTAGATTCAGATTCTGAGCATGAAAAATGAGAGCAATCAATGATCAATTTCTGTAATCTGAGAAAGAGATTAATCCATCTTTGGAAGCACAAACTTTAAGCTTTCGTTAAAATCTTGTTCATTAAATCAGGCTGAACAGTTCATTAAATCACACTAGTTTTTAAATTAAAATCACAAGTTTCTCCCTCTTTAAAATAACGTAATGTAAAATAGAACTAAGATCATACTTTTCTGGCTTTCCGTACAGAATTTATGGCTTCTTTAAAAATACAATGTACATTTTAATAAATAAATGGTACCTGTATACGTTATTTGGATTCTATTTACCTTCTACCCATGTTAACTGTTAATTTAGTCTTGCACTGCAAGCCAATTTTCCTTGTCTTCAGTGGCTAGGCCTTACATTTTCATTTAATTTTTGAACTTATATCGTGTACACTAGTGTTGAGTCCTGTATGTTAGTGATGTTTCCTTCCCGAGTCTAGAGATTTCTAGAGAGGTTCTGTGCGTAAATTAGTTAGCTATTAGCCCATCAGAGCTAAAATATCAACGTCAAAATGATCATTCATTATATGGTAAATACCAGCTCCTAACCCTAATCGTAGACATTTAGATTGACTATATTTTTAAAAGGCATAATGCGGTAATAACCCACAACTAATTTAAATATATACTGTATGTACAGTGTAAACTTTTGGATAGATGCTGCAAGCCATGTAGTTCATCTGCATCAGATGTATTTCATTGTCTCTGTATATTTCAAACCACACCACTGTCTGGTTTCACTCCCAACCACTGACTAGTAAATGAGCATCACTCTTTATATAGAGTGAGGTACTGTGATTTGCACAGATCCACAGGGCCGTGAGTCACAGGCTGTTTTTGGTGTGTGTAGGTGGAGGCGAGAGGAGATAGTAATGTTCCGTGAAGCTTCTGGCTATGACGCTAACACAGCTTCTACCGCTCAAAGACCCTTTTACCCGCCGTCCAGTCCACAACAACATTAGTGTGTGTTAATGTCACTTTGGATTTGAATGGGCCGTAACCGGTTGTGACTCAGTTCCTCTTGAAAGCTGAAGAGAAGATGGGAGGATCAGAGCCAGGACCTCCAGCTTGTGTGTATCGTCTCTCGAGAATAAACAACTTTAAGGCTTATGCAAGATTCTTTTGGGATACTGGCCAGATGTGACTAAATTGTCCACTTTTTGTGTGTCTATGTGTGTGTGTGTGTGTGTGTGTGTGTGTGTGTGTGTGTGTGTGTAATGCTCTGTCTGTTTTCTCTCTCTCTTTGTCATTCTGTCTCTAGTACTTTGTCTCTCTTTCTCACATACACACTTTCCCTCATTTATACTTCTCATTTGACTTCTGGAGACTCAGCAACATCCAGTGTCTTCCCTTAAGATTTATTAAACATATAATAAATTGACTTGCCCCCAATCTTACCTCGATGACAAGGGGGCAAAGGTCAAAGGTCACATGCGTTCGAAAGTGACTGCTGCAGACCATTTAACTTTCATTCTCTCCTTCACAGTAGCTTTCTCTCAAGGTAATCAATTAACCTTTAGTGACAACTCACTTTTAATTATTTACAAACGTGTATATTATTTATATATGCATATATTGGACAAAAAGCATCATCCTTGATTACTGCCATTTAGTTTTGTAGACTATGTGTCAAACTCAAGGACCGGCGTACAATTACACTCGTAACAGTTCTTTCATATTCAACTTTTTAGAATTAATGATTCGGCAATATGAAGAACTGATTACACACAAACTACAGATCCCATAATGCAGTGCTCTGGATTCATTATAAATGTATCATTTTTTATTATTATTTTTTTATATTTTTTCAAAAGCAATTTTTAATTTAGATTTAATTAAAAACTGTTTTTATGTAAAGTTTTAGATTGTTTATTCTGGATAATTATTACTGTTTTTTCCCCTCATATTTCTAAAAACGTTTAGTTTTAGTGTTCAATTGAGTTTGACAGCACTGTAGACTATCACTTATATGTAAAACATAAATTAGTAAATGTATATGCTCTGGATGTTGTTGACGACCATATTTGGAGTTTATTTTGCGCTGAACGTAACGCACGTGTAAATTATTTATAGCTGTAACTTTTATGCCTAAATACTAAGGAATCATAGCGCGGCTGTTGAGCCTGCGTGTGTGTGCACGCGCGCGCGTGTGTGTGTGTGTGTGTGTGTGTGTGTGTGTGGGAGGGGGGGTGAACATCTGGCTTGTATCTTTTCCCTTGTATAAACTATGTGTGTATTTGAAAGATGCGGCTCACTGGGGTCGCGGTGGTCCTGCAAGCATTAGTGGGCGGACAGGGCTGGTCACGTGATCCTCTCACCCAAGTTCCCACGCAAAACAGTCCTCGCGGATCCACGCGTGCACGAGCTTTCGGCGCTCTGTCGCTCACCGAGTCTGACAGAGTTCGGTTCTTCTCCTGAGGAAATAAAACAAACACATCTAGAGGAGAAAAGGTTCGGACTTCTCCCATGTTCTGCAGGAACACGTGGTCTGTCGTGGATAAAGCTGACTTAGAGTTATGTTTTTGCTCACAATCTTGGGAAATAACTTGGAAAAAAGCTGAGGCAAGAAAGGTGAGCGTTCGTATTTTTCGATTGATCAATTAATTGATTTTTGGAGTGCTTGTATTTTAAACGTATTAAACTGATTTTGAACAATCAAAAGCGGTTTTTAAGCACATTTCAACGACATTTAAAGGCGTCGAATTGCCTTGACGAATCACGACTTTTCTCCGGGTCTGACAATCTACGACGTAAAAATAATTTTGGCTTCCAAACTGTATTTCTAACGATTAAAAACCTTGTTTGTCGGAGTTAAAATCCGGGTTGGGGTTCATTCACCTGAATGGGGGGTTCGAGGTGTGAACTGGTCTCCGCGGGGGCGCGCGTGATATGCATGACTATCGGGGTCTCTGGGGGGAGTGACGCAGATGTGTGTTGGTTTGTAAGTGTTTAACTATTCACACGTAACCACTCTGACCTTTTTGCATTCAAACAGCATTTGTGAAAACAGCTTCAAGTGGATGAGGAACACACTCGGCCCATCCCCTCTCTCTCTCTCTCCAGCGTACTGTGTGGTCTTGATGTGAGTGAGGGCGAGCGAGCGAGATGAGTGCCGAAAATGAGCAGGAGGGGTGTCGCATCTGCCCCCCGTCCAGTCTGAACGTGAAGAGGGTGTACAGTGGAAGCCGAGAAGAACTGCACTCGTCTGAGCCGTCGAGGACCACCGTTATGTCACCTGACCTGAGGCAAGACTTCAGCATGATGGAGCAAAGAAAAAGGGTCACACAGATTCTACAGAGTCCTGTAAGACATCACTCCTACGTACACACAAGCTCTCTATCTCTCTTTCTTTCTTTCTTTCCCTCTCTCTGCATTTTAAGAGGTGCCCACGCTTGTTTGATTGCATAACATCCAACAAGTGGAGCTCTGTTGCCCATAGCAACCATGTGTAGCTCATCACAGTTGCTTAGAAAGACGGATTTAGGTACATTTTGTATTAATTTTGAACTTTTTTTGAGCAAGTACTAGTAGATAACATTAACCTAAATAGTCATTAATAAACGAGCTAGAAAGGTTTTTATGTGTTACTGGGCAGTTTTGCACACACAATGCAATAAAATGTTCCGTCTGAAGGTTTCAAGGCCGCGAGTTCCAAGTTAACACAAGCCTGGAAGCACAAATAGGATTTTAACGTTTCGACTTAATGTGTATTTGAATGCATAACCATCGTATGTGTCATCAGAGGTGTGATAGGCATTTAAATGCTCAGTAAGATGAGCATCCACAACGGCCTCCAGGAGGAATTTCACATCATATCCTCATATGAACGGACCTCTGTTCTCCAAAACATGTCTCTTAAAGCTTGTTTTGTTGTCTGGAATGATCCGAAGGCTAGAATGAAGGAGTGTAAGGAAATCAGAAATGTCCTACATTGCAGAAACAAATTGCCACATTTCACGTTTTATTGCGCGGATAGTAAAACTTCATCTCCCATCATACCCGCAAGCAATGCATGACAAACAGACATCTATAAGGCATCCTTGATGGCCTCGAAAGCAAGCTTATAAATGTCTGTGTGTATATATACATATATAAAAGCATTTTTATATATAAAATTATATATTATAAAATGTATATATTGTGTATATAAAGGCCTGCAGCTGTCAATTCTTTTTTATATATATATATTTGATTATATAATTATTTTTCCGATTAATCGAACCCCCTTGCCTCCTTAAAAAAAGAGACAAAAAAATCGATGTTTTCCAAAAAGCCCAACAGAAGCACACTTACAACTCAATATCTAAGAATATTTCTAAAGAATGTTTTTTTTCTAATTTTTTATTTTTTATTTTTTATACTTTTTTCTTTTTTTTCATAAATTAGGGTGTTTAGTCAGTGAGTAATTACGAAGACATCTCTCTTTTTAGAGTCTGGTTCCACTTTTAATGACTTTATTTTACCCGAACTTTCATGTGTTTTTGAGAAGTGTTTTATAGTATTGTGCACTGATTGTTACCAAACCATTCTTTTGCGTAATTTTTCAATAAAGCAATTCATTTAATAAAAAACACCAAAACTGTATATATAAACAAATGTGTATCAAATATATATTTAAAATAAATGTAAAATCAGAATCATATTTATTGCCAAGTTCTATAGAGATAGAGCTAGGAATTTGTCTTGGTGTCAATTACCAAGGCAGCTACTGTGGCGGTAATTTTTTTATTATAATTTTTTTTTTCAGAATATCAATATTTTTGATATTCTGGTGTTTTGATATGCTGATTTTTGATATTCTGATTTTTTTTTCACATATCAAATATTAAATACACGTATATTTTGTCTTGATCCAGGACTTTAAGGATGAGTTGGAGTGTATGGTGAAGGAGCAGTGTTCCAAAGGCAGTAGTAACTCAGGTGGTCTGCTGGGTCACATCGCAAACCTCATCAACAACACCATCAGCAGCACTGGAGTGTGTAGCCCCAGCAGTGAGTCTGCACACACTTTCTTTGTTAAAGTCATGTGCCGGGCAGATGGCAGACGTGCACTTCAGAATAATGTTAAAGATAACATAACGTTTATTTTGCTGATGCGTTTGCAGGTGCAGGGTGTGTCAGTCCTGTGAACGATCTGTGTGGTGCGGAGTGGAGTGGCTGCTCGAAGGCAGAGAGACAAGGCCGCTGTAAACTGGCCTGCTTGTACCGTCTGCTGGACCTGTACGGACACACACACTTCCCCAACACCTACATAACTGTGAGTATTCTGATCCAAATCACCACAGTCGCCGTTTATTGGGCTTCACAGGAAGGGGAAAATGTAGACGCCGGACTATAAGGCTGAATTGTGCATCATTTTTGGGCAGTTGTGCATCATATTAACCAGAGGTGTAAAGTACTTGAGTAAACTTTAGCACTTTTTGTACATTTTGTAAATATACAATATGTATACATGTATGTAATACAATTGAATCTAAAAAAAAAAAAGGTAGAACAAACACGTAAAGAAACTGAAAGCAATTCTTAAGACATTGAAACACTGAGAATAGTATTTGTACTTGTATTAGTACTTGTACTTTATTGTTTGCGTGAATTTTTTGGGACTGCATAAATCTTGCTTTTTTTTGGTACTCGGTACAAGTACAAAGAAGCCAAAAATACTGATATGTAAAAAATATTTACAATATTTACAAAATGTACAAAAAAACATTACAGTGTACTCAAGTACTTTACACCTCTGATATTAATAAACAGTTAATAGTAAAATAAAAAGTATTTTAATAATAATAAAAATGTAATAAAATTCTATTATGTTATCAACTTTATATTATATTTTCATTTTTACGTGTTTCGCTCAGTGATGTAAATCTATGCTTTTATCCACTAAAGCAATTTTGTAATCTCTAGTTAACCCTATACAGACGGAAGTGAGTCTACCAAAGGGCCGCATGTGGCCCCAGGGCCAGACGATGCACTGGTTTGCCCTACAGTGTTATACTGCCATCTGTTATGCTCAAGCTGCTTTTCACAGTCAATCGATGACATTGTTATATAATAACATAGATTCTTGTGTTCCTATAACTTTGGTTTCCATAGTGATAGACTCAGAACAATAAAAGTTAGAATAGAGCTGCTACTGTGAAAAACAGCTCGCCCCCGACTCACTGGCATCTTGTTTCAGTGCTACTGTACAATTAGCAGACAGACACACAGTAACTTTTAACTCTGTTTTATTTCTCGACTGTTTTTCAGCTACGTGTGAACAAAGAGCAAGACCACATTCTCATTCTTCCTAAAGGACTGTCGTTCTCAGAAGCCACAGCAGCTAGTCTGGTAAACATCCTCTCTACAGATATACGTATAACAATGATTTACATACATTTCCAGCCCAATACAGTTGCAACAAGTGGTCAAAACGGCATTAAAATACATTCCAAAGCAGTGATGCCCAACCTACGGCCCGCGGGCCAATTGTGGCCCCCATAGTGAACAATATACTACATATGAACAATTGTAGTTTTAAAGACTACTCTGGGAAATGATGAGGTAATGATCTGAATCTCACCATGTTTTCTTCTGCAGGTAAAGGTGAATCTAGTGGGCGAGGTGGTTGACCAGGGAGGGACTGAACTTCCTGTGGACGTCCTGGGGTTCAAACCACACTCGGCCGTCTATTCCGCACGACCCGATGCCAAATGTGTTATCCACACATACACACCAACTACGGCTGCGGTGAGAAGAAACATAGAAAACATTCCTTGCTTTACAAATGATTCACTTCCCGTGTGTTCGTAGGTCTCCTCTATGAAATGTGGCATCCTACCAATTTCCCACGAAGCATTGCTCCTGGGGGAGGCGTCTTATTTTAGCTACTATGGCGATTTGGATGACGAGCAAGAGAAGATGGAACTACAGAAAGCCCTGGGCCGCACTGCCAAGGTTACAGTCTGGTATCAGTTGGCATGACAACCATAAGTGGCTCAGTGTAATAGAACACAGCAGAGCCCGAGAAGCGAAAATAGCTAGTTATTATCAATAACAATGTATTACTGTATGATGCTTGGTGGAAGATTTGCATAATTTTGCATGTTTTGCCATCAGGTCCTAGTTCTCAGGAACCAGGGTTTGCTGGCCTTTGGAGAGACAACGGAAGAAGCTTTTCACTATTTCTACCACAGCCATCAAGCCTGTGAAATACAGGTAGACGTTAAAACACACATATTTCAATAACATGTTTAAAAAAAAACAGACAATCCAACGTTTGCTGTTCTCCTCGTAGGTAAGTGCCATGTTATGTGCCGGTGGGGTGGAAAACCTCTGCGTGGTGGACCGAGCAGGTCTGAGAACATCTCCCACCCTTAATACCTGCGGACAAACTCCGGATGAACAGATCCGATGGAGAGTTGGCGAGGCAGAGTTCGAGTCGCTCATGCGGATGCTGGATAATTTGGTAGGTGATGTGTGATCTACTCTATATGAAGGTGAAGAACATCTCACATTAGTTACGCTATAAGAGTGAATTGATCGTTTTTTAGGGCTACAGGACAGGCTACACTTACCGCCACCCAATAGTACGAGAGAAGCCACGGCATCATAATGAGGTGGAGATTCCCGCGACCGTCACGGGGACGGGACTGGAGGACGTGGACGTGTTTCCACAGAGTCCAGTACGTGTTCTGGCCCAGAAACGGGACAGAGAAAGAACACGATGGCTGAATTCACCAAACAGCTATTTAAAAGTCAACGTTTCTGAAGAGTCGCTTAATGGGTCGTGCAGTCCTCGCTTCAAGACTACGGTACCTACTCATCCTGTAACATACACCAAGTTTAACATGTAAATATGATCTTTCTTGTATTCATAAGCATCCTTATACATATAAGAACCCCTGTTTTCTGATTTTAGCTCAAAAATTTTAACTAACTTGCTTATGTCAAATATGCACGTAACTATAATCACATATACGGGAATCAGCCCATATATGGACATAGCAGGTGGAATCGTAGCACCCCCTGCTGGATATATACTCTACTACGTTTAGAAATAATATTTAACATTGCTATTTTTTATCTATTATTCAAGTAAAAGAGTCACAGGTAAGGTTTGTTAAAATATGTATTGTTAAAAGAAGTATTTAGCCAAAATTATCGGTTTCTGGAAAGTCAGAAAACAAGAAAGTAAACAAGAAAGTAAAGAAGAGCTTATATTCGCATATTAATAGAATTTTCATTTTGCTCATATTCCCTTGGTGCTTATATTTGTTAATATGGAATATATTTCTGGCTACTCTTTAAAATATTAAATTGATATTGTTGTTGTTTTTAGTGGATGAAGTCGGATGAATCGGGCAGCTGTAAGGACACTCCAATTCGAATTGAAGACCCCAACCAGTTTGTTCCTCTAAACACCAACCCCAATGACGTTATAGAGAAGAGAAATAAGGTGTGAGAGAAAGCTTGAACTCTGTAATGAATTTTGATGTGAATAATGGTTTGTACAGGCACGTACAGCTAAGATTGGTTCATCTTAACAAAACAAATACATACAAGGATCCTACAAAACTACACAAAAGCAAAAATACTTGAACATGCAGCTCTGTTAAATGTAAGTGAAATATCAGACTGATGACAGAACTTCTGATGATTTGTGGTTTAGATTCGGGAGCAGAACAGGGTGGATCTCATGACGTCTGGACCCAAGTCTCAGCTGCTGGCGGACATTGTGATTGACCGGCCTCCTGGACCAGTAAGTGGACCAATCACAATATACCGTAGTAACTGTGTATGACTAACTCCAATCACGACAAACTACTGGTAAAATATTTTTGCAGAGATTCTTATATGGAGCTGTTATTATTATTATTATTATTATTGTTATTATTAATGAAGCGCTGAGGACATGAACTACATATCCCATAATGCAGTGCTTCGGCAGCTTTGCTTTAAATTCTAAATTAAAAAAAGCTCATTTTAGTATACATTTTTTATGTTTTTCTTGCATCATGATCATATGTTTAACATGTATACTTTTGACGAGATATATTTCTATAGAAAAAATAAATATATTAAGTTTTTAAATGTAATATTTCTGACTGTTTTTTAATCCTTTTTTATGTGCAAAATATGTTTAGTTTTAGTGTGTGTTTTTTTGAGTGCTTTCAAAGGACAAATCTTTCATTATACACTATATATACATGAAGGATGGATGGATGAATGGTGATTAAAGTAATATTTACCCCCAGGAATTCATTTATGAGGACGAAGAGCAGACAACTTCTCATCCGCCGAACCCTTTCGACCAATCAGAGGCTGAGTTGCAGGAATACGCACAAACGGTGGAGAATAAATTCAGCCAATCAGGTTCATGCATTCTCAACGTTATTAAGCAACCAAATGACTGCAAACTAATAGGAATTCTAGTACTCAATCCATTTGTTTCTTATTCCTTTTCTGTTTTTTTCTTTCACTCGACTCCGTCAGAGGCAGACGAGGAGTTTACTGATGGAGAAATGACCACCTACGACGGCTCCACAGTGTCCTTGTCCATCTCTCCCCTCATGAGCCCGGAAAAAGGAGGTAAAGACTCTCGCTTTCTGATTCTTGCTCCTAAATCGATTCCCTCAAACATCTTCCTCTTCCTCACAGACTGTCTCTCTGCGCTGCTCCAGAGCAGTGATGGCGACGACTTGGCGCAGGATGATGACATCACACTACAGGTCACAGAGCTCAGCATCACCAAAGAGATGCAAGTGTCCATCACAACTACAGTGGCCAATAACATATCAGTCACCAGCTCGTCAGATAGTCAGTCCAAATCGCCCAAGAAGAAAAAGAAGAAATTCCGCACTCCCTCCTTCTTGAGGAAGAGTAAAAAGAAAGAGAGAAAAGAGAAAGGAAAAGAGAAGGATGAAATAGTAGAAGAAAATGAATGCAAGATGGAGAAGAACCTTCCTCTGAAAGAATAAACTGTGCTTGGGTTAAATTCTGCAAGGGCTTGTGGGTAATGATGTTTTTTAGAGATTACTGTTTCATGTTACGCAACATTAAAACAGCTACTAAGTGTGATAATTCTAAATGTTCTGACTTTTTCCAAACACTATGGATTTAAAATTTGAAGAGTTTGTGTGAAATCAGAAGTGATGCATTTTAGGATTAACTATTGCAGGGGTCCTTAAACTTTTATTATTACTGTAAACACGTTTTTTAAAATGCCAAATCACAAATATTCTAATTTTTAAATACTCTTAAAAATTCAATTGTTAGTCACTACATTTCTTTAGATTTAAACAAAGACTGAATAGATTTATCTTTGACATTGCAAAAAGGTGGCCCACGGGCCGCAGGTTAGAGACCCCTGCATTTATGATGGTGAATGTGAAGAACAGTGATGTATGAGACAATCTAAACTTTTGAATATGAGTATAGTATTACAGTATAGTATTAAATATGAAATGTTAGAAGGCTTTAAAGTAGGTGAAACAAAGGAATGTTGTAATAAACATGTCTGTGTTTTTGCTGCTTTGAGTGGAAGTGTCTGTTACGGTTTAACGTCTGTTTCCACCAATAAAGGGCGAAAAAACATTCAGCTGCGTTTGCGACGTCCTTCTGATGCTTTTAAGGTTGCATTACAGCCATATTTTAAAACATTCTTCATAAATCATGTTGCAGATCTACTCTTTCCCAAACAACTTTACCTGATAGTTATCAAACAAATCTTATGCACTTGTTCCAGAAAGTCAATAAAACCAGACAGTCTTATAAAAATGTCAAGAATCAACGTTTATTCCTCTCAAATATATAAGTTTACAAAACAGAAAAGCGAATACGACACAACAACCAAACTAAAGCAGAATGTTTTCTAAAGTGAAGGGAGCAAAAACAAGCTCTTCCTGAAACATCAGTGGTTTCACACACAGAAAACCTGGAGCGGATCTTGGAAACCCTGTGGAAACAAAGGAGCGGCGATTTACCGGCGTTTATTGCCAACGACGTCCGGCGATGTTTAGCACAGAGCAGCTCGGAAACTCGGAATTAAACTCCCGTAATTCCTGAAAACAATAATATGGGGAGAGAGAGACTCTTGATGGGTCATTTACAGTCAGTGTTCCGAGTGAGTTTGTGTGGGACGTCCTGTCGAGGGCGGGGCATCACTGCGGCATCAGGTGCCTGACGTTGTATTTTGACGAGTCGTTGTACTGCGTCATGGGTTTGTCTGCGATTCCGCACGTTCCCACGCCGACTTTTCCGTTGACGCTTTCGGGAGACGCAAATATACTCCTCTTCACCTGCAGGTCAAAGGTCACGCCACCGTGTCAAAACAACAAGACCAAAACAAATAACACTAACAAAGTCTGACCTGTCCTTTCTTGTTCTTAGAATAAGCTTTATTGTTAAACTGCTGCCATTTAGACTTCTGATCTTCTCGCTCCTGCTCCAGCTCCTTGATCCGAGCCACCTTCTTCTGAGCTTTTTTCTTCTTGTATTCCCTCTGCTCCGCCTGCAGCTCTTTCCTGAGAGGAGTGGAAAACGCCACAACACACATTAGTTAAAAACAAAGCAAAGTTCCAATTTAAAGTTAGTTTTACACACACACACACTTTACAGATTCACTTTTTTGTTGGAATAAAAACCCCAAACCTACACGATCTGATCCGGTGTGAAAGTTGAGGGTCTTTCTTTTGGGCTAGTGTACAAAACAGTATTTTTTTTTTTAAATAAATAAGAAAACAAAATTCAAAAATCCAACTGGCTCAGTCCCAAATGTGTTTTATGTGGAAACTCTAAAACGGGAAAATATTACAAGTATTTAGAGTAATAACCCAGTAAAATGCTAAAAATGTGCATCCAAGGGGTTTGTGACAATTCATTTAGTCTGATGATAAAACAGGGGTGTCAAACATACGGCCCGTGGGCCGGAACCGGCCCGCAAGTAGGTTCGATCAGGCCCGGCGAATTGTTTGGAAAAAAATATTTAAAAAAAAATCGGAGTAGAACGCCGCATCACTGAGAAGGACAGAATCTTGTTAAGAACGGAAAACAGGTGTTATCCGCTAGAACCTCATTAATCAAAATGTTCCAAACGGAGAAAGATAGATAAAGAGTGTAAATGCAAACAGTATTTAAGGCTTAAATACTGTTTGCATTTAAATATTGCATGTTTCATTTATGAAGTTTACGAATGTGACTTTCTTCATTGCACATTTAATATCACTCTCCTTAGTTTGTAAGGTGTATGCAGGGATTTAATTTATAT
>MU204318.1:2136662-2156992 GCA_017309775.1 Paedocypris sp. Pulau Singkep | reverse complement strand
AAGTTGCAGAACGGATGCAGTGCGAGAAAATAGTGCGAAATCTGACAGACGGTTCGACATTTTTAACAGCAGGAGGGTTCAAAATTGTCTTCCTAATGAGTGACATACAGGGTACAATTAAACCTGCAGGTATTAAATTAATATTTCTCACATTCTCTCATTTGAAGTGATCAATAAAAGTAATAAAAAAATAATAAAAACGGATGCTTTTAGAAAAATTAGCATAACAAGCCGCTTAACAGTATTACCAAATACGTGCAAATATTCCCGTTATCATTAAAGTGATTAAAACTCGCAGACCTACGTCATCAGCAGTGCGCGCGCTTACCCTTTAACATTTTTCACTTTAAAAGTAAGTGCGCGTGTGAATTTTACTGATTCGATTTAACAGCTCCTCCTATAAGACACGTAATTTCATCCCACACGTTGAAGAAGACATTCCTGAGGGAGAAGAACTTTAAATCGCTTCCCCGTGGACCAAGAAGCAGCTGCGCGTGTCCGCTGAATCCTCGTGAACGCGGAAACATGAAGCAGGAGGCGCGCGCTGACCTGAGATCAGCTCGTTCTTGGTTGCAAGCAGAACATGATGCACAAAGGTATCTACGGCATCTCAATATTATCTCCTCAATTATCTCGCCAGTTGTGGATATGCTTTAAAGTGGACGTTTTTGCTCCACAGGGATGCTGGTCTTGCCCGGGCACACTTTGAGAAGCAGCCACCTTCCAACTTGCGCAAATCCAACTTCTTTCATTTCGTCCTGGCTTTATATGACAACCAGGGTCAGTCGGTGGAGATTGAGCAGACCATGTTTGTGGACTTTGTGGAAAAAGAAAAGGTGATGTAAAAGTTCTCGCGAGATTCTGAGTGCTTAATGCTTCAAAATGATGTTTTCTTCAGGAGTCAGTTGATGAGAAAACCAACAACGGGATCCATTATAAGCTTCGGTTATTGTACAACAATGGTGGGAAATGTTCTCTTTTTCCCCTTTGTAAGACGCATATATAATTTGAAAACATTCTTCGTTTTCCAGGTCTCAGAACAGAGCAAGATCTGTACATTCGACTCATTGACTCCGTTTCAAAACAGGTGATTTGTGTGTTTTCATATTTATTACACAGGAAAACTTGCATTTCCACAAAGACTGGAAAACATTTAAATTCTGTTACATATACAGTATTAATATGCTGAAATTGTTCTTTCTAATGCTGAAATTGAAATTGTTTTTTCTTCTCAGGCAATTGTATTTGAAGGTCAAGATAAAAATCCAGAAATGTGCCGTGTTCTTCTCACTCATGAGTCTATCTGCAGGTAAAGTACTTTGCTGAAAAGTGAAATACTTTGCCGGCACAGAAATTATAGCAAAATGTCTCTCTGATCTTTACAGTCGATGTTGTGATAAGAAAAGTTGTGGAAATAAGAACGAGACCCCGTCAGACCCTGTTATCATTGACAGGTAGGACCTCATACACACACACACACACACACACACACACACACACACACACAAATTAATGTATAAATGAATGTGTAAAATAAAATGAATTATTTGTATGTCCGTACGCATAAAAATAAACCATTTCAGGATGTAAATGAGAGAACAAAAGCTCAGTTTTTGAAGTTCAGTGTATTACTGTAGCTTTCAGTAGAAGATTTCTTTTAATGTAGTGGTAAAAAGTTGTAACTCTATAGATTAACAAACTACAGATTAACTGTCTTAAACATTGAAGAAGTGAATGTGCCAAACTTCATTTCCTCTGTAGCATCATCTCATCTTCTTGTATTGTTCACATCACATGTCTCTGGAAGAATTATGTCTTGATTTTTTTTTTTTTATTCATCCTCAGGTTTTTCCTGAAATTCTTTCTGAAGTGTAATCAGAACTGCCTGAAGAACGCAGGGAATCCGCGGGATACGCGTCGTTTCCAGGTACAAGTTCATTATGCTTCTTCATCACTTCGTTCATCATTCTTCATTATTCAAAATGATGAATATTGCGTATGTTTAATTAGCCTGTATCATGCTTATTATTCATGAGTTTTAAAAATAACTTCATATTTACATTCTTGTAAACACTATATTTTGCGGCTTTAATATGTCAGCAGATCTTCACAATGAGAATATGCATGGATATAAAATTAAAGTATAGTTCTCTTCTTGGAAAACAGGAGATGAAGCTGTGTGTGTGTGTGTGTGTGTGTGTGTGTGTGTGTGTGTCTGTAGGTGCTGGTGTCGAGCACGGCCGCTGTTAAAGGTCACGTTCTGGCCGTTTCTGAGAACATATTTGTCCATAACAACTCTAAGCATGGGAGAAGAACCAAGCACTTTGATTTCATTGAAGGTTGAGTGAGACTAGTTAGTACTTTTGCTTCAGCAGCCGGTTTTTAACACACTTCCTCCGTGTGGAAGCAGCCGAGACCCCCTGCATTAAGGCCATCAGCCCCGGCGAGGGCTGGACCACCGGAGGAGCCTCGGTCATCATCATTGGAGAGCGCTTTTTCGAAGGTCTTCAGGTGATTTTTGGAACAACACTGGTTTGGACTGAGGTGTGTGGCTTTTTACTCCTGCGTACATTTACACATACTTGCTACATTTATTGTAAATCTGATACTGTATTCCCTTTCTTATGGGATGTGCATATATTTGACAAGGCTTTATTGTCTTGGAATGATGAAGGACGTTGGCAAATTGAGTATTTGTTTAAAAAGTACATACAATATTTTGTTGGCTTTTTTATTCTTAAGTGGAAAAAAAACATTTTTTTTATGCGGCAGTGTCCAGAACGTGATATGATTATTAGTAACCTATTGGTAACTTTTTATTATTTATTTATTTATTAATTTATTCATTATTTATTTCAATCATTTTTTTCATGTGTTTGCCTATTTAAAGCCCTTGTTTTCTTTTATCCCCAGGCATATTCTGAGATGCGGTGGTTTTGCCTTGTTTTGTGATTTGGGCCGTTGTGTCTGATTTGTTTGTAGTAGAGCAAAAAGCACAATTTGATTTTCTATGAAGTAAAAGTAATATAAATGTACAAATGTAGCTTCCATCAAGTCATTCTGTGACATATATGATGTATCCGGTTTGTGTGTGTGTGTGTGTGTTTCAGGTGATCACTTCACACGCCATCCGTGTGCGGACCCCCCCTCGCCAAACCCCTGGCGTGGTTGAAGTCGCTCTGTCTTACAGATGCAAGGCGTTATGCAGAAGCCCCCCGGGACGCTTCGTTTACACCGGTAAGTGTGTGTGTGTGTGTGTCTACCTGAAAACTGGTTACATCACAGGTGGGCTTTCCATTTTTCTGAATGGCCAGGTGAGGAAAAAAGATTTACTGTATACTGACGAGCCTGACAAAAATACTCAATTAGAATATTAGAATCATAATCCTGCCTTTTTATTTCTTTATTATTTAAACAGTAAAAAGTCATTATTGTGTTTTTATTTTTTGTGTTTTTCATTTTTTTTTCACATTTTATGCAAATGTTTCTGTCTTAGACCGGAAAGCTGATGCCACTGAACATTATTGATAAAAAAAACATTCTTTAATATAAAACCATTTTTGTCAAGGCACAAGATAAATAATGAAAACAATTTCACACAAAACATACAAAACACAGATGATAAAATATCAACTTGGAATAATACATAATAATAATTCAAATAATACATCCATCAATTTTTTTACTCGCTTTTCAATCTTAAAAAGCATCACAGGGATGATATATATTGTATAAAAAAAATGTATATTTGTACATTTGTACATGTAAATTTGTAAATGTAAAATGTATATTTTAACATGAAATTTATATTTTAATATGAAACTTTACATTTTGAAAATAAAGTTTGACAACCTGACATGAAAAAAGTGTGAACAAAGCCCATTTTACTCATCTTTTAGGTTTAATGTAGACATTTTGTCATCTGTTCCAGCACTGAACGAGCCGACAATCGACTACGGGTTCCAGCGGCTTCAGAAGGTGGTTCCTCGCCATCCGGGTGACGTGGAGAGACTCCCAAAGGTGAAGACTGATCATCCAGTTTCTCAGTAATAAAGCTTTTCATTTAATAATAAAAAAAAAGTTCATAATTGCATTACAACGGGAAGAGAAAATGTCACACAGTGTTTAAGCACCTGAACGATGTCATAAAAAATAAAAAATAAAAAATACTTGTTTGTCACCGACAGGAAGTGGTACTCAAGCGAGCAGCTGATCTCATAGAGACTTTTTATGGAGCGCCTCGCAGCAACCAGGTTGAAAAATATTATTGTATTGTATAATATGGTATTTAACAAAACTTTAACCAGTATTTTACTACAGTATGATTTTTTTCTGTACAGGAAATAAATCCAAAGCGCAGAACTGAAATTTCCCTTCACATCCCACAACCCGCGAATCCTCACATATTAGTCCATCCTTTTGATGAACTTCCTGCAAACAGCAAGTCTTCACAGGATGTAGAACGTATGTGTTCTCTAACATAAAATTCATGACAGACGTCTCCAATCACGTAATGATTCCGTCTCAATTTTTTGTTCGCCAGGTTTCATTCATAGTGGATCCGGTGGATTTGTTCCAGCAGCATCATCTCAGCAGCATGAATTTAACAACGTGAACATGGATGGACACGTCCACACACACTCGGCCATGCGCAGGCACACACACACGACAGACTTCTCTCTGCCTTCCACACAGGCCTTTATGGACAGTGCTGCGGTGGACCGACAAAACTACATGGGTAAAGCTTTCAATTCATTAGACAAATGCACATTGTAGAATTCTAAAGTGCCTGAGATCTTGTTTTTTTAAAGTGAAGCAGAAAAGTGCGTTTGCTCCGGTTCTAAAGCTGCAGTCTTCATCGCACGACACGGAGCTTCTGATCTGCACGGTGAGGATACACAGAACACATTAGCTCCGGCTTTTGAGCAAATAAACGCATGCAAGAATGAAAGTTCTTGAGTGTGAACATCTCTGTGATTTCTTTTTGTCTTATACAGCCTTGCATGGACTAGTGTCACCACAAAGATGCGGAGTGAAGCGGCCATGACTGATTTACTCTCAGCTCCGACAACACATCACCAGTGATTATGAGTAAAATGACATGTGAAATTCTTTAATAAAAAATAGATTGGGATATTCATGGAGATAAACATCATTCGTTCTGCTTAAGAACATGTATAGTATTTATTGTGTCAAATTTAAGTTGGCTCCAGTGCTGTTACTGTAAGAATTGAGTGTATGATGGATAATATGTTTGAAATTTTAACCACTCTGTCCACTTTAACTGCGAGACCTTTGTTTTCTGTGTTATTCAAGTTTATGCTTAATTGTACGTATATTTATTTTTTTATATGCATTTTCATGGATATTCTCTCTTATCTGCCTTTCTCTTGAATAAAGTATCTCTGATCCGGATTCTCTTATTTGCTGTTGTGTGATGCAATTTCCCCACTGTGGGACTGGTAAAGGCAATATTAATGTGTTTAGTGTGATTAATATACTAGGTTTGCTGTGCTATGTGGATAAATACAATTTGTACTATTTTTTTTGTATTTTTATTTATTTTTTTATTTTAGGATGCGTGCACTGCTGTCGTTTTTGTCTTAAATTTAAAAAGGATGACATATCAAATCTCTTCGACGCACATCTGATCATAAAAGTTTACTACCGGGAGGCGGCAATAAAAAACAAAAAAGACAGATATTTTCAAATAAATCCTCCCTGAAACGGTCTGTAGAACTCGATCAGCAGCAGCTCCGCTGCTAAATCATTTTCCTGCAAAACAAAAGACTTGTAAAAAAAGCACTTGTATTAATATTTTTATTACGTTTCATCACTAAACGACGTCGATTGGCCAGTCGTAAACCAATCCACAAAAACTTACAACGTGATTGGCCAATCAACTCGAGGAGCGCAAGCGACCTTTCATCCGATTGGTGACTTTTCTTTAGCGGCGAAGTGCACGTTTTTAAACCAGGAAGTAAACTCGATTTCTCGGTCACATGTTATAGAAGTATACTGAGGCTGTAACTTAGGCTGGTTTTACGTCAGAACTGATTAACGTTCTCTGTTTGAGACTAGAACTAGAAGAGACTGGAAATAGCAGCAGCCATGTCCGACCGGCTCGCGTGTGTGTTGCGTAGCGTGTCCCTGAGCTCACCCGTGGGTCAGCTTCTGCTGAGCGGATGCGAGAAGGGCGTCCACACTATTGACATCCAACTGGACGCAGAAGAGAGGTGATTTTACCCGGTGCACTGTGTTTCAATGAGAGAAAGGGAACGAAGGAGAGAGAGAGAGAGAGAGAGAGAGAGAGAGAGAGAGAGAGAGAGAGAGAGAGAGAGAGAGAGAGAGAGAGAGAGAGAGAGAGAGAGAGAGAGAGAGAGAGAGAGAGAGAGAGAGAGAGAGAGAGAGAGCACGTTGAGAAGGAGATGGATGGAGGGAGGGAGAGAATGTATGGAAAGGAAAGAGGGAGGGATGGATATCTAGATTTTATTGGAAATAGAGAGTGACAGAAAGCTGAGGAGGGAGAGAACTAGAGTAGGAGAGATAGAGAGAGGTGGATGAGAGCGAGAGAGAGAGATGGATGAGAATAGACTGGAAGAGAGAAGGGAATGAAAAAGGGAGTTGATGAAATAGAGTAAGAGAGAAAATGGAAAGGGTTGAGAAGGAAATGAATAGATGGACAGAGAGACAAAAGTCTTGGTATATATAAGAGAGAGAAATTAAGGGAAAAAGAGAGGGAGACATGAAGAGTAAGAGGAGAGAAAGTGGAAAGAGATATGCTCAGAAGGATTTGAATGGATAGATGGACAGAAGCCGTGAGAAAAAAAAAAAGCGAGAAGTAAAAGGGACGAGAGAAAGAGAAAAAATGATGGTGAGATTTAGAGTCAGAGAGAGAATGTGGAAAGGGGTGAGAAGGATATAAATTAACAGTATTATTATTATTTGCTGATGTGTTTCGTAGTTTCTTGAATTCAGAATCAGACGACCTGTCAGAAATCAGCCCGCAGCTGCAGAACTGCGCAGACTGGCTCCAGTGTTACTTCCTCCACCCCGAGACCCTCGACTCGCTTCCCACACCCGTCCTGCACCACCCCATCCTGCACAGCGGTCAGTCACACACAGACACACACACACACACACACACACACACACACTTATGCAGTAATTTCTGAAGATTGAGTAAAAAGACATTACTGATGAAGCTGCATTTTGAAGGCTTCCTTTACAAAAATTAGGTTTTATACTTCATGATAAAGGTCATCCAGTGTCTTTATTATCAATTCATGAAGAAAAAATCATCACATATTTACAAAGTGACACTGAGACATTAAAAAAAGAACGACATTAAACCAATACCAAAACCAATTTTTTTGTCCAAACTATCAAAAATAATTTATTGTCCTAAACTGTCTATTTTTTGTCTTATTATTGTGTTTATTTACCTTAAAAGGAATATTTCATGTGGTTTCAGGCTCCTTCTCAGCACATGTGATGTGGACTCTGTTTAAGGAAGTGCGACTCGGTGAAACGGTTTCTTACAAGCAGCTGGCAGAAATGTCCGGACACCCGAACGCTGTGCGATCAGTGGGAATGGTCATGAGGAAAAACCCGGTGTGATTTTAGATTTCCAAAAAATGTTTCCGCTGTGAGTTTCCCAGGTTTAAGCGTGTTTTATCTCCGTCAGATTCCGCTGGTGGTTCCCTGTCACCGAGTGCTGTGCAGCTCAGGAAGATCCGGACACTACATGGGGGGAAAAGGAGACCATGTTAAAGTCTGGCTGCTCGCTCACGAGAAGAAGGCCTTGGAGAAGAAGTCTGCCAGTCTTTGAGTTACTTGACAAAAGTAAAGCTTTCAAAACTAAAGCTTTTTTATTTTAGTGAAACAATGTTTGAGGCAGATATATACGTTTAGACTTGGAGAAACATGCCTTTTGTTTGATTAATGTGGTTTGTTTGCCAAGATTTTTGTTGGTTTTGTATGTTTCATACTGGAAAGAATTACTTTGTGGGTTCTTGTGGAAAACTATGTAAATAGTTGTAAAGTTATATTATTTGTGTGAATAAGCCAAAAATGTTGGATGCTAAAGAGTTTGTGTAACTTTTACGTATATTTAAACCTTTCTCAATTTTGTGTTCTTTAATATATATTTTTTAATGGTCCAATTTTTGAAGAAAATTGTATATCCAGTTTGGTTTATTAAAAAACAAAAGTTCAGAGTAGTTGTGTCTTAATGACTAAAAAGGAGAGTCAACATCTTACAAAATGTTTCAAAAAAACAACATAACACTATAAAGTATATATTGGAATTGTGGCAAGTCTGGCAGAAGCGGTATTCTAACGGCAATTCCCTACCAGTTTATTTCTTTATATTACAACATACTACAGTTAATTCAGAACAACATACCACAGTTTTTCCAATGAACTTTAATAGAAATGAATGCAATAAAACTGATTTGTTGTAAAATAATTAATGCATAAAAATACAGCATGTAGTTTTGCTGGGATATTTTACACTACTTTATAGTGTATGAAATCTATATTTATTTTCTATTCAGAGACATTTTTATATTTCAGACAGGTGGATTCCATATTTTGAATTTAGTGGTGTTTGTCTCTGCTGAATGATGCTGGTCAACAAAAGCCGTGAAGTGTCTAACCGGAGGATGAAGGAGTGGAACCGTGGGGAGAGTCTTGCATTACTGCCTTATATTGTGTTTGATCATATGTGACATGCGCCGCATCTCCTGCCTGAGGCTGAGCTGATCTCCGGCAGCTTTACTAAACCTTCACATACGCCATCAGGCCGCCTCACCAAAGAGCAATTTAATACTGCCAAAATAAAACCACTGGCTTGTGGAGAGTGGAAGCAAAAACCTCCCTGTAGCTTCTAAACCCGGGAGTGACTAGATGGACGGGGTTTGTTCTTTATAAATAGTAAAATGGATCATGGAAGGTTTAAAGTGCAATTTAGAAATTTTAAATTTTATCAAGGGTCATATTTGTGATCAGCACTGTGATATTTCTTGATCATGTTTGAGCTTAACATACATATGGTCACATGGGTTTTTGTAAATTTAGTAAACTAAAAATTCAATTTTTGGGGCAAATCCCGCCAACTCTGGGTCTGAAGCGGGTCACACACGTGATTGGTGGCTGTCTGACCAATCACAGTTTTACATACGTTCACACTTTCACTTTCACCAGTGAACAATTTTCCAGAGTTGTTTTTTAGCTATGGAAGTAAACTGGAGACCCGGAGGAAACCCAAGAAAACACATAAAGCACAAGAGCAAAACAATATGAAAAACTCAGTCTTCTCTAGATTTCATATTTTAACATTGCAAATGAACTGAATGTCTGTTCAATTACTTAATCGTTTCTTCTTTTTTTTTTTAACCTTTTCTCGTAATTTTTTTTCTTCTTCACCCTGAATAACATTCAGGGTTCAGCCTTTCATTTTCCTTCCACTTTTCAATGTCTTCTTGTCTCCTCATTGTTCATACTATAATTGTTGTATTGTAATACTGTTACATTTCTAGGGACATCCATTGTTGTCCCCAAAAATTAGCTTCTCAAATATTTTTGAGGTTTAATTTTCCTTACTCGCATATTAGTCTCAGTCTATCAACATTATGAACTTTACTCAACTTTTTTTGGCCTTTCCTTGTTTCTATTGTGTCAGCATTTCTCTTTCATATATACATATAGAAACGGTTTTTAGCAAACACTTAGATTTGTGAACATACGGTTTTAGACTAGAAATTTCATCTCAGTATATGATTTGTTCAAACTTCACTCTTATTAATTTATTCGCTTGAATGTATTTGCATTCATTTCATGTATTTAAAGGCCTCAGCTGGATGCCAAAACCGTCTCAGGTCACAGATTACCAATTTGAACGCTAAACCTTTGTAAGGTACAAGATGCACCATTTGACATACCGATATACATTTGGATAACAGACGTTCATGGGCCTTGAAATATTTTTCTTTAAGTCGTTTGTCAGTGATTATACTGGATTACTGGAGAGTCAACTGAGTAAAGTCTGCAGATTATCTCCTGATTGACGGATAGATCTGTGATTCCTGCAATGTATTAGACTCATGCTGGTGTTTTAATCTTCAAAGCATGTAAAATGCGTCAGGAATAAAAGTGGAAAAGGAAAATCGTTTTATATCAGAGTCGCCGTGTCTGTGTGTGCGTGTGTGCGTGCGTGCGTGTAAAAACTGACCCACGCTTCTCTTGTGTCTGATACGGGACAATCTGTTCGTTAAATGCTTAAATACGCTTCACGTTTCTATAGGCGAGACAGAATAAGCAGTTAAATATGATTCCCAGGTCACACCATTGTGCGCGTTCACACCACACATCTCACCTCACAGATTTACTTTTTCACCGGTGTATTAAAAGCTTCTCTCGCTGACTTTTCCCGTTCTGCATTTTGTGAATAATCACAGAAAATGGGATTGAAGCTGTCGAGACAGATGTCTCATAGGTTGGAAGCAAGTAGATTTTTGCCAACGCGTCACATTTTTTAAAATAGTTGTGGACTTTTATGAGAGAATAACACGTACACATTTTCACTTTCTGTAAGTTTAATGTAATTTTTTAACTATTAAATTACAATTTTTAAATAAAATATTGGCCTAAAATCGCTCTCTATAGCTGGAGTTGCATTTTGTTTTATTTTACTTTTGTTTGTTTCATGAAAAACATTGAAAAACATTCAGACCAGAGCGCCACCCAGTGGAAGAAGTGTTTGTTACACGCATTTCAGTTACTTCTGATTCAAGGTTGAGTTGGAATAAACAGACAGGTATATTTATAATATATAGGAATCTCAAATGCAATACTTTTATTTTCATCATATAAGGATATTATTACATCAAGAGTCAAAAGAACATTTTCGCCCATGAAAGACAGTCTCGTGAAGCTTTGTCGTTCATCTTCACACTCTACCTCTTCTGTTGGGAAACCTCTTCTCTTTTAGTGGTAAATTATCAGCGTTCACCTCATTTATCTGAAACAAATGTAAAATTACACATCCATTAGAAAAAGTAAAAGAGTATCTCTACCCATTGATCAGAACGAGAGAGAGTGTGTGTGTGCGTGTGTGCGTGCGTGCGTGCGTGCGTGCGTGTGTGTGTGTGTGCGTGTGTGAGAGTGTGTGTGTGAGAGAGAGCGAGCGAGAAAGAGAGATAATGTCTTCAACAAGATGCAATTATTTCTTCAACAAGATGTCTTTCCAATTGTTCAATAATTTTAATTTAAAATTCACTATGTATATTTTATTTATAATTCCACTAATTAGGTGTTTCAAACTGGATCATAAACAAATGTAACAAGTGTAAAAAGACATGTTTTTAGAATAGCAAAAGTCCCACATCCTGTTCTAAAATGCTAAAATAAAATCAAAACACTTTCTTATAATAATTAGTTTGTTAATATAATACAGTATCATGATGAGTTTCTTTAGGTACTAAATAAAACAAATTCAAAATGCAGTCGTAATCAATGGCCGTTTCAGAATTAGAATTAGTAAGATAAATTAATGGATGGATGAATTAATGGATGAATGGAGAAGAGAACAAAGAACAGAGAGAGATAATGTGTGTTAGAGGACGTAGACAGTATTTTCTACAATGTTTGACACTGCAATTTCACATTCTAGTGCCATGTTAATTATGTTCTTACAATATGAACTGGTGCGAGCTGCTTCACTGGAGAATCTGCCGGAAGAGTCAGAACTGCATCGCCGCCATCCATCATCTAGCACAATATTATATTCACAGCAAATAATATTATAGCAAATATTATTCACATTAATTTCGGCCTGTTCCACAAGCCCTGGACCACTGGAGGAAACTCACCCTGAACGTCGCCTCCATTTCCCCAACACTCCTCTTCCCACCAGGAAGCCACCCGTATGACCAGTGCTGGCACACACTCACCTCCAGCACACACACCAGCATCACCAACTGGACCAGCACCCGGCCTTTCCACTCCATGCTGAACCTGCCACAACAACCACAGACAGTCTCCATGAGATCCGGTCCAGACGTGAGGACGTGTGACTTACCTGAAGACTGTTCCTGAAGGACAGGGGGGTTCTGTGGGACTTTTATAGGCTGTTTGTTCCGTCATCAGGAGAGCGATTTGACTAACACACACTCTCAAACTCAACTGGGACTGGAGCTTTAGCGCTGATAGAGAAGTGCCAGGAGATGCTGCGCTTAATGGGCCTGTACGAGCTTCAGAGACACATTTAAAGACTTAAGGACCTTAAGTACAAGGCCAAGACAAACTCCTTAAGGGCTTAGCTTAAAATGTTGGGGAAAAGAGGAAACAAAACAGAGTTACGTCTTGTAACTAAGAACAAAGTACAGAATCACAGTCAGACTGTAATTATTTCATTCTAAAAACACACACACCTACACGTATTCACATAAAGGCACATATGCATTCCACAACGCTCAATTTCCACTAGTAAGTCATTCTTATGAATACAAATAAGAGCATTTGCATTCTTTTTCTATATTTCATCGTGTATGTCCATTTTTTCGTTCACTTGTTTAGACCTTTATTATGAAAAGGGACTTTTGTCTCAAATACGCTTCCGGTACGTCTGAGGTAGTGTGTTTGTTTATTTATTAAGCTCTTTGATCTTATGTGCTATAATTTAGATGTCAATTTCAGAAAATATGTTTGTTTAACATTCTAATTAATACGTTTGTATTCACTTATACCCCAATAAATGCGTGGACGTGTGCACGCTTGTTTTCAGTGTTCCGGCTGACATGAGACTCGAACATGGAGGCATTAAAACGACCCGCCGTTCCCGAAGACGCTGTTCAGTATAAAGTGTTTTTGCTTCAGTCGGACGCAGCAGAAGATGGAGCTCTTCATCAGCTTCTCCAGAACATTCTGGCCGAGATCGCTCCTCTTCTGATGAACTACATCTGGCAGCGACAGTCGTTTAGTTTGAGATATTATCCTCAAAAAGGTCGGTTCTACACACTTCATGCTTGAAAATTTTCTTATAAGTTTTTAACAAGTTTATTCTGCTACATATGCTGCATAACAACTAAAATGTAAAAGTATAGTAAAGTGATTCAAACTAAATAAGTAAGTAATAAATGCTTACTTTCACATACAGATTGTGCAGCCAAACCAAATAGTTATTTCTGTGATTAAATGTATTACTAGTAAGTAATAAACAATACATTAAATGATTTATAATACGTATTTATATAATTCAATTGTTTGTTTATTTTCTTGGTAAACTAGGTTTATTTTTATTAAACATAATATTTCAAATTTGTTGTTTTAATGTTGTTAATGTTCATTTTTTTTTACGAGAGTATTCAAAATCCATCTATCCATCCATAAAAAAAATAGCCACAGTGTTCTTCAGTGTTGTTATTGAATACACGTTCTTTTTTTTTTATGAGAATAAATTTTTTGCTGGGAGAGTTTACTCTATGTGTGTATTAGAATTGTAATAAACTGTTTTTTAGCTAACCTATTTGTATTTGAATTTGCATTTGTATTAATCACTTTTGTCAGGAGAAGTGCCGGCTCATCTTGGAGGAGTTACAGAGTTTGGTGATAATGTGGAGGACGAGTGGTTTATCGTTTACCTCCTCAAGCACATCACAAGAACCTTTATCGAAGTGGCTGCTGTTGTCCAGGACAATGACGGACAATTTCTTCTTATCGAAGCAGCTGAACACCTGCCCAAGTGGCTGAACCCTGACAGCAGTGAAAACAGGGTATTTACATGTAACTTTTGATCCCCTTTAAATATATTATCATTTATTTGTATTTAGAATCAGAATCAGAAACTTTATTGGCAGTGACAACAAGGAATTGAGTTGGACTGACTCCGTCTTTTCTCCTCTTTTGCAAATATTAACATAAATATATAAATAAACGAAAAAAAGAAAAACAATGACATGAAATAAAGAAACATAAATAACGTTATTGCACATGTATTGCACATATTTTTATCATACAGTATATGTGCTTTTGATCAGGTGTTCCTGTATCGGGGAGAGCTGCACATTTTACCCAACTGTGCCCGCTCTGAAGAGGTGGGCTGGCCCAGAGACTCCGTGCCCACTGTGGCTCAGGCTCTGGAGCTGCTTGGTTCTCAAAGCAAGAGCTGTCTGGCCAAAAAGGTCATCCGATCAGCTCTGGACAAGAGGATAGATGGGTAAATAACAAATAAATGGTAAAAATAATCTCTTCAGTTCTTTATTTTTTTGCATAATTGTGTATTTTCAGGTACCCAGATAAAATCCAGCAGAATTTACATCATGCCCACTGTTTCCTGCCGGCTGGCATTGCAGTGGTGTTGGCGGAAAGGCCTGACCTTCTCGCCCCCGCTGTTTCTGCGTTTTATCTCCGTGACCCTTTTGACCTCAAGGCCTGCAGAACTTTCCGCACATTTACTCCTGATACTAGAATTATGACATCGGTAAGGACTTTTTAAAGGGTTTTGAAGCCTTTTAATATGTAGAGGTATTTAATACTCAGTGTTCACTTTTGGTTTCTTCACTTCTTGTAGGTAAAGTTCACGCGCTGCTTGTACGCACAGCTCCAGCAACAGAGTTTTGTACCAGACCAGCGCAGTAGATTTACACTTCCTGCTCGCTCCCATCCACAATTCAGAGCTCACGAGCTGGGTATGAAACTGGTAGGTAGAAGCCATCTGAAGCCTATCTCTGTGTTATCCATCTGAAGCCTGTTAGCCATCAAATAAGCCATTTGAAGCCTATCTCTGAAGTCTATTTCTCTGTGTATAGTGATGCTCTCATTTGCCAACATAATTGTGGAATCAACTTTTGTCGTGAAACAAGTTTCTATTATTCATAGGTAAATATTGTCAGGTTACAATGTAACAATATAATCTGGTAAACCTGTGAAAATACACTTTTTGTTTCTGACTCAAGCTGTGTTAAAAGTCAAGTCGTGCAGAAAAGCTACATGACATTGATTTGGCAGATGTGATGAACAAAAGGACTGACTTAAGAAAGAGAGGGAGGGAGAGAGAAAGACAGAGTGCTCTAGTGATTTTTTTTGTGATAAATAAAAAGTAATTTCTGCAGAATTTTTTTTTTTAAACATTGATTTACATGATGAACATAATGACTGAGGTAAGAAAGAAAGAAAGAAGGAGAAATAAAAAAAGTTCTAGTGAACATTTGATCTGCTGCATGATGAATAAAAATACATTTGCTCGTCAGAACTGTCATCACGATCTTTTGGGAAACACGACTTGTGACAAAACACGACATCAGTGTTCATCAGCAAAGTTTTATTCCCCAACTTTTTTTTGCAAATGTAGCAAATGTAACAAATGTAGGCAAAAGTTTCAGATAAAAAAATCACTTTCTATGTGATTGTCTCAGACACCATTCGTATCCAATGCAAGAAATTGAAAGACCTTTTAAACACAGCTAAATATTCAAGTCAACAAAACATTTTAATTAATTTATTATTTATTTTTATAAAAAAATGTATAAATAAAAAGTCTATTAGATATAAATGATAAATAAAAACATTTATATAAATATAATTTGTATTTATTTATCTATCATTCATTCATTTAAAACTGAAATGATTGTTCATGGTTGTGTTCCTGTCACAGGCCCACGGTTTTGAGATCCTGTGTTCCAAGAGTTGCCATTCTTCGTCAGAGCAGCGGTCTTCAGTCGTCTGCAGCCCGCTGTGGCGAGGCTTTCTTGACAGTCTCAAAAAGAACGGATATTTTAAGGTACTGCTAGACTGTATGGTCTGAATGTATTATACTGTACTTTATTACTGTACTGGTACCTCTTTTATTGTTCAAGCACGTCAGTAAACGAAAAAAGACACTATTACAGAAGTTACACTGGTACAGATTTATTACTTCAATGCAGACGGAGTTAGACACGGAAACACAGGAAATAAAACGTTTTATTTTGCAACAATAGTGTCTGTGCCATTTCATTATGTTTACGCTCAAAAGTACAACCTGAGTGAGACGCTCTGCTAACGTCATGGTGATCTCAGGGTCAGCGATATTCAAACTAGTGGATGTAATATGTTTTTGATTACAATATTTCATGGGTTCACGTGCAAAATGTACGAAATTACGAAATTTCTATTTTACGAAACTGCTGTTGGTACAAATTTCGTAAAGAAAGGTACCACTGTATTATACTGTGATCTTTGTGTTTATTCAGGAGGAACTAGAAGGATCTGCTCAATATAAAGCCAGGTTGACATCAGCAGAGAACTTCTTCAAGCAGTCGGTGGCCGACACACACAGGTCCGTCCGTTCACAATCTCTCTCTCTCTCTTAGTCTTTTTTTCTCCTCATGGGAGCATAGCAGCAACACTTTCCCAACGAACTCGGTTCTGAGCGCTTTTCTTCAGTTGAGCCCACGTCCACCCCTTTGCCTTCATCTCTCGCTCAGTGCACCGTCTCCAAGTTTCCCTTGGCCTGCCCACTTTTCTTTTTCCCTGTGGATTCCACTCTAGCGCCTGCCTTGTGACATTGCTCGGGCTCTTGCGTAGGGTGTGGCCTATCCAGCCCCATTTTCTCTTCCTGATCTCTTGATCAATGGGGTTCTGTTTGGTTCTTTCCCACAGGAAATAACCACAGTAATTAATGTTTTTTCATTAATTTTCACAGAAATTACAGTTCACAATGAACTCTGCAAAATAAATGTTCTGTTTAAAAAAATTGTTTTTTTCTTATTCTCCACCAGTGATGGTTATAATCCTGGCGATGAAGTGCTGAAAGTGTTGAAGGACTCGTGCTTTAATGTTGAAGAGTTAAAAGCACAAAGTCTGCCACCAGAAGACAGTAGGTTCATTGTGTTTCAGCTTCAGTGATTGTTCAGTTTTTCTGCTCTCTAATAGCAACAGTGATAAATAAACAAATAAATTGTTTTTGGTATTGTTCTTTTTCTTCATATTGCAATTAAATTATTCAAAGCGTTTTGCACAATCCAATCCGGAGTTTATTATTCATATTTAAAAGATGTGTGTGCCTTGTCACAACCGTTCCTGTGTCAATAATAAAACAAACAACAATGGATTTTTTTTTTCAATTACATTTAAATGCGTACAATCAAATAGTATAAGTAAAAAAGCAAGTTAAAAATAAAGATTTGGTGAAAGTGTTAGGTAAGGTTTAGTATTGGCCCATTATTGCAGATATTGAGCCCTAAATAATTCAGAATTATTCCTAATTCATAATTTATAATTCATAATTTAAATAAAAACAAATTTTGTCTATCTGTGAAGATAAAGATGTTTGTTGTTCTATACTGCCCCCTGCAGGTGATGCCTGGCTGTACATCTCATCTCAGGAGCTTGAGAAGATGCTTGAGGAGAGAGTGGGTCGAGGACCGTGTGATGGCAACACCAAAGCTTCTAAAACCAAAGAGGATGTGGAAGAGGAGGAAGAGGCGGCCTACAGTCTTGTCGCTATAACACAAGGCATGAAGAACTTCATCAGCGCCTCGTCTTCTCATGAGGGCGCTGAGATTCCAAGGTGAAGTTTAAACCTTCTGAATATTTGTCAGAGTTTGTACTTACATGGTAATCAAAGAGTATCTTTATCATGTTCATTCTTTTGAATTCTAGATCTTGCCTGCTTGAGCCTTTCAGCTTCGATCCAGATGAAGTTACCAGCGCCATTGATAAGCTGCTCGGTGAGTTTTGCCTGATAGTTTGGTTTTAATAGGGGTTACCATAAAATAATGATTAAGAATTACAGTACTTTTTGGACCATGAGATGCGCTGGATCAAAAGGTGCACCATTAATAAATGTTTAATTATTTTTTTTTATTTTACATTTTTATGTAAACACGAATATGTAATTTTCTTTTAGACAGATATGTAATAAGTACCTGAAACCAATACTTAAGCACAGATACCTTACCATAAAAATTACTCCATTACTATTTCTAAGTCTTGCGTAAAAAGTCGTAAAGTTTCAAGAGTGTAAGTCAATCAATTTTTTTTAGGATTGCACATTCTAGTCCAGGAATTACGTCTTAATTATATTAATTCTCCATAATGCTTGTGTTATTGCATTACAATGGACTAATTGTTGCATGTTTGCAGGAAGTAATAATGAGGAGTTGGACTCTGATGACTTTGAGGAGGAAGATGATGATGATGATGATGATGACGAGGACGAGGGTGTGGAAGACGAGGAGAACGATGACGAGCAAGAGACACTAGACAGTCTGAGGAAATACATGGATGAGATGGACCAAGAGCTACAAACTACAAACATTGGCAAAAGCTTCGCGCAACAGAAAGACGTAAGTGAAAACGTTGAAGAAACATTCCTTTTGGTCTATATTGTACTTTGTTTTTAATTCAAGGTCGGCCATAAAGGAGAGACAAATGGATTCTCTCCCAGCAAAATCTCCGGTCCAGGAGAGGAGGAAGAGGAGATTCAGCCTCTTGACGTGGATCTCAACCTGGTCACGAACCTACTGGAGTCCCTGGCTTCACAGGCCGGCCTGGCTGGACCCGCGTCTAACCTGCTGCAGAGTCTGGGCCTTCACATCCCTCCTAATGCAGATCAGTCCTAGACTGCATCAGCCCCCCCTCCGTCTACAAGAACACACCCACTCGCTGTCATGGAAACTGCCCCAACAGTCACATTTTTTCATTCATGGTGTTAAAAATCACAAAATGGCGAGTAAAACCTAAAAAAAAAGCCACAAAAATCATGTCTGGAAGCCACAAAAATCAAGTCTGTATTTTGACTTTAAATACTTTTATTGTACTGTAATAAAGAATTATTTTTTGATGCTATTTTTTTCATTTCTCATGATTAATTTGAGATCTGCTGGGTACTAACCACAATCCACAACCATTAACCACAATCTCCGAGAGGAAAAAACGGAATGTTCTACAAGCTTTATCTACACGGACATTAGTGATAAACACCACCAGTCACTGGTCAAACATTAACTAGCAGGTTAGTCAGTGTGTGAACATTCACATTAACACTTTCAGCAGTGACACATTCACCAGTCCTATGATGTTCTATTCCAAATTGGTTTTGTGTGGAGCACAGACTATAAATCTTCAAATATGAAGAAATAAATCCGAAGGAAATATGACAAGAAGTCCCATTACAAGATCAAAAACCTCATCAGTGTTTTATTTGTCTCCACACTATAATATATAGCATTTAATAATACAGTAGTAGAGATGCATAACAACACGAGTCACAGGTTATCTGGTTAGTTAAATACTAGATAAAGAACTATTAGAAACATGTATCATTTTGATTTAAATAACGTTAATGTTCACAGAAGTGAATCTCACAAAGCCAAAAGCCTGCTTTGGTCATTTTTCACGTAATGTATAGAGAGGTAAGGTATAAAGAAAAATAAATACACACACTTCTGTTTCTCTGTGTGTGTTAATGTCCTAAATAAAAATAGTGATTATTTCTGGAGCTTCACTTTCTGGTCATTCCTGAACCGGACTGTATTTCAGTGCATCTGTAGTTCAAAGTCGCATCACAAACGGATCATGACTCAGATTCCGTGTAATACTGATGTGCAGAAGAGGCAGTGTCCTGAAAATTCTTCCTACAGCTCAGAAGTTCCTACACTTACGTCACTGCTCAGCTGTTCCTAGCTAGCGCGCTGCGCGAGTGCGTCAAAACTGAATACTAATATAAAAAACTACAAAATATTGTAACATGTTGCCAATATCTTGTGCACTGTTACAAGTGTCCATGTTCATTTAGTGAATTTGTTTATTCATTGATCCAACGCTATAATATCAAAAGATATCAAAATCTGAGCGGAGAACAGTTGAGCAGTGAGGTTGTTTTAACGCGAATAGGAACAGCTGAGCAATGACGTATGTTATAAGGCGCAGGCGCAGTGTAGGAAATTCTGAGCTGTAGGACGAATTTTCAGAACAGGCGGCGCTACTACAGCAGACTGAGCAGCGGGAGCATCAGGCCTCGGGTGGCGTGCAGCACCGCGGCGGGCAGAGCGGACCAGCACAGCGCCGTCATGTCCACCAGGAGGAGCTGTGCCGCCCCCAGCAGCAGCATTTCCTAGCTAGCGCGCTGCGCGAGTGCGTCAAAACTGAATACTAATATAAAAAACTACAAAATATTGTAACATGTTGCCAATATCTTGTGCACTGTTACAAGTGTCCATGTTCATTTAGTGAATTTGTTTATTCATTGATCCAACGCTATAATATCAAAAGATATCAAAATCTGAGCGGAGAACAGTTGAGCAGTGAGGTTGTTTTAACGCGAATAGGAACAGCTGAGCAATGAC
>MU204318.1:2104930-2136637 GCA_017309775.1 Paedocypris sp. Pulau Singkep | reverse complement strand
GTATGTTATAAGGCGCAGGCGCAGTGTAGGAAATTCTGAGCTGTAGGACGAATTTTCAGAACAGGCGGCGCTACTACAGCAGACTGAGCAGCGGGAGCATCAGGCCTCGGGTGGCGTGCAGCACCGCGGCGGGCAGAGCGGACCAGCACAGCGCCGTCATGTCCACCAGGAGGAGCTGTGCCGCCCCCAGCAGCAGCATCCCCAGCATGTAGCCCAGGAACAGCAGACTGTGCCAGCTGCCCTCGCTCACAGCCTTCGGACCGTCCGGGTGGAGCACGCACAGCAAGCCCAGCACCAGGCTGCGGGTCACCGTCAGCGTGTAGTAGAGGTCAAAGGTCGACGCCTGCTTCCGCTCGGACTGGGCAGCTTTGGTCAGCCAGACGAGAGACAGAGCGTGAAGGGCGAGGCTGAGAGGAGAGTACACGTACTCCAGCAGCTCGATGCTGTGTAGTCCTCGGCATGCTGGGAAAAAAGCAAGCGATACTGTACTGTGAGAAGATATTTACAGCAGACTTCTGTGTTTATACATTCACAGTATTTTGCTATGAATTGTGGGAGCATGCTAACTCATTGATGGAATTCACATGTGTCAAACTCAAGGCCCGGGTACGTTGATCAAAAGCTACATTTCTCACAATGCCTTTTGACTATGGTGGCCATGGCAGTGTTTCCCGAGTTTTTCTTCATTCACTTAGACAAAAATGTAAAAAGATTTATGTTAGAGCAACAAGCAAACATAGGTTTTCTACGCAAATGAAAATTTCACTCAAAATAATGAGTTGTGTGGGACACCTGGCCATTTCAGGACCAGGGACAGTGATTGCGGATGCTGCAGGATGGCCAGGTGTTTCACATTTGTTTAACATTAAAGAGTAGTTTACATTACATTTACATTACATTTGATTACATTTATAAGTTGCATCCGGCTCTTTGAGAACAGCCATTATGCTGACGTGGCCCTCGGTGAGAATGAGTTTGACACCCCTGCTGTAATTGTACATGTACATTCAGATGCTGTGCATGCTTTTATATGTAGACCACCATTACGTTTGATTTAGTATTCTGGGACAATTACTAAAGAAAATACTGCAAGATATTATCTGTACAATTTACCGGTGTTCTAATAATTTTTCCCACACGGGAGAATTCCCTACACCGCACTTGGAAATTGAACATGCACGTTAAAAATACATACAGCTGTGCATTAACGGCAATTGTTCTTTTAATATCAATTAAGTGATTGTAAAAAAAAAAGATATATATATATATATATATTTTTTTTTTTTTTTTTTTAAATAGCAATTAAGATATAATTGTTCATCTTGTGCGTGTTCATCAGCTTTTATACAAGTGATTTTCAAGATACAATTCCTGAATATGAAAACTACAGACTCTCAGGCTAAAGACACTAAGCAGGAAATATCTGTACTGTCATGCTAATTTGTTTTGTGAACATTCGATGTAAATGATTAAACTTCATTAAACTGTATTCTTTATATTCGTCATTATATTTTAGTATAGTATGACTGTCTAGTTAAAATGTGCATTTTGAGATGGATATAACACTAAACATAATATACTGTAATTGTATAATAATTTAAAACACCGGCATGTTGTATTTGCTTAAAAATAATAACAAAATTGTGCACGACCATTGTCCATTGGCTGTGGTCCAAGCACCCAAGCACCAGTGTTGGGCATCAAGATGCCATTGGCTGTTTTTCTGTGTGCAGTTCAATCCCTAACCTGAGCAGCGCTGTTGCTATCTGGTAAGGATGGGCAGAAACGATTCATTTCGAGTCATTCGCTCATTTTGTTCATTTTTTTATAGAATGCGCACTGTCGCTCGGCTGTCACGTGATAAGTGAAAGAACGAATGATTCGAAAAGCATCTGTTTGAACAATGCGAATGATTGAACCATTGCGAATGATTTTTCTTGCTACAGAGCATGCGCGGCTCGGCTGTCACGTGATAGACGAATTGTTCACTGAGACGACTCGTGTCATTTCCCGAATCCCGAGTCATATTAAATCATTCGTTCATTTCGAACGAATCATTCACACATCACTACTATAGGCGAGTATGGAACTAACAATCGAGGGTCTCTCAAAGCTGTAATCAGTGTATAATGTTTAACAAACTACTCAAGGCAAGCTGACTCTGTTTAAGAGCAAGTAACAACATAGAATGCGTGTGACATCAATTTAGAATGCAAGAAGCCTGTTTACGAATGGATTTATAGTCTGTGCATCACACGAAACTTCAACAAAATCAGTTGACCTACAAATCGATTTTGGTAAAAACGTCACACATTAGATCCAATGGTTCTACTTCCTGTAATTTTACAGAGATGCCCATTAGCATGTAAAGTGATTTTACAGCATATATATGCTGTAGTCTGTAATTTTACAGCAAACTTGCACTGATTTATTTACAATGCTCTTGTAAATTTTCAACCTTTTGTAAATTTACAATCTTTACAAACAAAAGTAAGTTACAGTAAGTTGCTCTTGTAAATTACAGTGCTCTTGTAAATTTTCAATCTTATGTAAATTTACAATATGTGCAAACCAAAGTAAGTTACAGTAAGCTGCTCTTGTGAAATTCAATGCTCTTGTAAATTTTCAATCTTTTGTAAATTTACAATCTTTACAAAGCAAAGTTGCCAGTAAGTTACTGTAAATTTTACGTTACATTTCGTACAGTGTTATTCGCAGCACTTTACCTGTGATGCTTAAGGAGGCGACGGTGATGACCGTGAGAAGACAGGACACCTGGGCGGAGCCGGGCACGCTTAGAGCGAACAGGTGACCCAAGCTCAGACAGGCCATCGGCAGCAGTCTGGACACCAGCGGGTAGAGACCCGAGTGGGCACTGGCTTCGGCCCATGTGGCCAACACGCACTGGACGCTTCCACAAACCGCAGGAACCAGCAGACGCTCGGCCAGTTTGGGAGAGAAGGGCTTGAGGTGGACCAGACCCACCGCGTGAAGACCCAGCAGCGCCAGGAGGTTCAGAAGCACCTGAGCACCAAACATTAACCAGTGACATCTACTCATTTAACTAACTAAACAAACGGTCCAAAACCAACACGTGACGGCGTCATAAAGGCCTGGTCAGTCACATGCAGCGAGGAACATTACACGATACAAATATCCAGTGTTCCTCATTAATTAACTCTTTTTTTAGCTTGATGATGCGATCGCAAATATTCATAAATATAGATAAAGCTGCATGCGAAGATTCGGTTTTTAGGTATTTATTGACTCATTTATTTAAGACTGTTTCGTTGTTTAAGAACGCAGTTAATTAAATGCAGAGAAATGTTTTGTTTTTAAAAATGTTTTAAAATATCGTTAATATATGTATAATAATAATATTATATAAAATAAAAGCCTTTTCAGTGTGTTGAATGTGCACTGCAGGACATACAATTATTGATTTGTCAATTTAATAAAACAAAAAATATGGAAGAAAAAAAACACCATTTTATTATTTTTCAATAACTATAGTTACCAATATCTATAGTTATTTTCTCTAAAAATGATTTTATGTTTAGTATATTTTACGTTATAATTATATACTGTATATGGCATACTGTATTTATTTATAATATAACATATTATTTTCAAATATAAAGTTTATAAATGTAAAACAATTATATTTTGTTTATTATTATTATTATTATTATTATTATTATTATTGTTATTTCTTTTGTAATTTTTGATAAGGAGAAAGGTTGTTTTAATTTGAAAAGCCAATACAATGTTTCTGTGATTTGAATAATATTGCACAACCCAGATAATATAAACTATGAAAAATAACTAAAGTATTCCACCTATTGTAAAATGAATAAAAATCTAGACAGTATTGTCATAAAGTTCACACAACTCACAATAAATGACATAAGTGATGTACAGATCATCTGACCCCCATGAGTCACCTTAAAAAGACTCTGACGCCCAGATATTTACACGCAATAGTTTGTAGAAAGATGATCAACACTAAACATTGAGAAATTCTATTCTTGCTGACTTCAAGTCACGGTGACAAAGATATAAAAAGTGCTTGTCCAAGACCATATAACACTGATAAAGAAGGTGCTGTGCAGGCAAAGAGCTGTACCTGAATGAACGCCAGTGGCACGGCAAACGGGTAGTGATACTGGGGAATAAAAATCCTCGAAACAAAGCTGTGTAGATTATCTCCCAGAGCGTAAACAATCACGGCCACCAGGGCGGCGATGCAGAGCAGGAGGGGAACCAGGGGTTTGCAGACCTCATAAGCACAAGCTCTCAGAACATGTGGGGTGTGCATTTGCCACCACGAGGAACTACAAAACAAGAGTAGAAACAGATCAATAATTAAATATATATACCGGTATACACACACACACACACACACACACACACACACACACACACACACATATATTGTTCTTACCATCTGGATACCAGATTTTGCCAGGGGTCCATAGCTATTGGCAGTGCAGAGGTAGAAGGTTTTTGGCATTTATTACCCCTTTATAGCATCAGGGCAGGGAAGACAGATGCGAAACGACCTAATAGAAACATAATTTTCAAATCTCAGAGATACTATATATCAAATAGATATTTATAAATAGACACTTCAATTTTTTAATTAGTATATTTCAAATAGACACACATTTATACTGTATACATACTGAATATGTATATACATGTATAAGTTACAGTAATTATATATTGTTTCAGTAATTATAATTACTGAAGAGGGAAGGTATAATTTCAGTTTCAGTAATTCAGTAATTATATATTTGTTCCAGTACACAAATGTAGTAATTATATATACATCTACATTTATATATACATTCACACACATACATAAATAAAATCTCATATTGTAAATGTAGAAGAAATATACATTTCTATATAACTATTTATTTATATGTATGTGTGTTTGTGTGTGTATTATATAGGTGCATAATTTGAACATGTTTATTTGAACATATTTGTTTTTACCATAAATCAAAATCTTAAATACGAAATTTATGATGAAATATTAAATAATGGAATAGATGAAATGAAAAAGAAAATACTTTTGGTAATATAGTATATATATATACTGTTTCTAAAAACATATGAAAAGAACTCACATTGCTGGGCTGTTCTGAGAACTTGCTCCGTCTTCTCTCCTGTGACTGAGTAACATCTGACTGTGGACGATAAGCCGAGCTGGTGACCTTTGTTCCGTCCTGTTCGCTGTCGGCCAGACCTTCAGACCAGTCTTACACTCACAGAACTGTCCCTGGTTCTGCTTTGGCCATTTTCATGTCTCCAGCGTCCAGTGTTCTTCCTTTCTGTTCTTGCGCGTGTCCTGTTTGGTTTCATTCGGGGAGCACATTGTCTGTTATTACTGTGAAAAACATGTTAATCATTAATTACCTAGGCTAGTCTTTGTTCACACACACACACACACACACACAGGAAATTCCCCCCAGAAATTGGTTAAAATATCGTTTGATATTTGAAACACAAAAATAAATAAACACAAAATGATTAAATAAAGAATGAATAAACAAATAAGGATTAACTTAGTTCATTTTAAGTTCAAATAAAACATATATAAGTTATATATCTTAAACTATCCATTGGCAAATACCACAAACAGTTGGGAAATGGCAAGTAAACATAACAGTAGATGAAATATATGATAGCTACCCTAAAAATGTACCTAGAATAAGAGGGAATAGAATAAAAGTGGAAGATAACATGTTAACGTGTTAACTTTAAAAGAGACAGTTCAATATATGTACATAAACAACACAAAGTAAATATAAAGTAAATAAAATAAATAATCGTAATAAAAAGTTAGCTTCATTACCTTATTTGTAAAATACATAATGTGTCATCGTAAGAAGACAACCCTAATGATAAGGACAAACACTAAAAGTTACAGTGCAGTATAAACGGTTCTCTAATTTTATGTTACAGCGCCTCCTGCTGGAGTGTAGTTGCACAGCAAATTTTCGTTTTAGTTTTGATTATAATCGTAATTACTAAATATTGACAACGACACATAAAACTATAAAAATACATACATGTTCCAATATAAAATAAGATCTAAATATTTTAATTAGATTTCTTTTAATTTTAATTTAGATTCTTCGTTTTATTCTCAATTTCCTTTATGCAAAATGAATGTTCACAAGCTTCAACGTTTTATTGGATATTGTATAGTAGATATTTCATTAACATCTATTGATGGTTATGTATTGACCAGTATATGATTTATTTGTGCTGTGTTGCGATACATTATGTAATTCTGCACTTTTAACCTCAGTTTCAGTCAATAAAAATAAATACAGTAAATCCAGTGACAGTGTAATGTGACACTAACCTAATAAACTTCTCGCGAAATCACTGCGTGTCTTTTATGTGTCTTTGGCAAACAAACAATCAGAAACATGTGGACATTCCTTAGAGAACAAACATCTGGTTTTACATGACAAATGTTTGTCTCTTTAACAGTTTAATGTCGAAGTGGAGCTAAAACCTGTCGCTGAGGTAAACAAGAAAGAAAATTAGATGGAATTTAATCGAAAGATGTTTAAGAACTCTCTGACTAATAACACCACAATTTGTAATAAAACTAAACCTTTACAGTGATAAGTGTTTGAACTCAACAGTGTTTGGAGTAACAGATACAAACAGTAATGAGTAATATATGTAATGTATTACAATTTCGAAGTAACATGCACAACACTGGCCTCGCCAAGACTTTTCAGTGACGATAAATACGTGATCAAACGAAAAACACGCATTAAGTTTTACAACGTCCAGTTATCACGTGACATAATTTAAGAATCAGTAATTAGGATAGCAAAGGTACAGTACTGCTGGTATACACGTGTCTGCGCATGCGCACCTTTACATTCCTCCCGAGCTCCCTGAGCCGTGTGAGAGTCCGCACGTAGTTTAGGAGATTCCCTGCCGCCAGATGGCGAGAGGAGAAGGGGGAAGCCTCAGATAAAACAGCTGCACACCACAAGTTCCGACTCCTCCGTCCCAGAGAGATCGATCAGATCCAGAAGAGGAACCACTGGTTTAACCGTTTACCCGTGAACGGTGACGGCGATAAAACTGCTCAGGTAAGAGAATCGTGTTTCACTTTGTTTACATATTCAAAATATAAAAGACAGTTCCATAATGAAGACTACAGGCTAAATATTATGGCCATTCATAGTTGTGAGTTAAATAAGTGTGCGTTATGAAAACCTGACAGGTAAACGCACCTTTTTGTGATTTAAACCACTTTTAGAATTGCGCGTTGGAACACTGAGATTCCAGATTCAACATTCGTCTAGCGCAAAAAGTGTACTCTTTTTTTCCCCACCATACTATCAGCTATTTAATCTATACTTGTTTCATACGAACATATTTTATAGGACATAATACAATATTGTTTGCAGAGCGTGCACGTACTACGTAATATCAAGCGAGCATGAGCAGCTGCGCGTGCGTACTGAGTCATGACGTTATGTTGGTTGGTATACATGTACCGTTATTTACAGAGAGCTTGACGTTTTTCTTCTTCTCTTGCTGTCACCTCCAACTGATAGCGCTTATCAAACTTTAGCTCATAACAACAGACCCGTGAGTTGAGATGACACCGGGAAAACTAATCTCGACCGAGTTTTTGGGGGGCGGGGCGAAGCGAAGACGTGGCAGTTTCGCTGTTCAAGACGTCCATGGCAAAACCTCACGAGCTCACGAACTCACCATCAGTCCGTTATACAGTCGTCTTAAAAACAATCAAACATTAAAAGCATGTCATTAAAAACATGTTAATGATTTGTAAAACTGGATATTGTGCTGTGTGTATCAACTTATCAGGACAGAGTTTATCATTGCTTTTGCCTTCTGGTATTTTAAAGTAACTTTTTGCACTAAACCAGTGACTCTTTGCTTAAACACAATGGCCAACTGGATTAGAAGCGCATTAGGATTTGGATTTGATTTGGAACAGGATTTGGCTGGAGAATGAGCGAGTTTGACCTGAATGGCAATGAACTCTCAAATCGACATGCTGGGTTTGTTTGTAAATAATGGACGTGTAAATAAGTAATCCTAATCTAGTTCGTGTTGTATCTACTGTTTTTTCCTTACAGGATGACGCTGAAGTGGTTTCTGATGAGTTTTCTGCTCCACTCGCTATATGCCCACAATGACTTCTTCACCTCTACAGGTCAGCGCAACAGACTTTCATGGGATTATGGAGTGAAAGCACCTTGCACACACATAACCGTTATACCTTCATGCGGAAACAGAAAAACATTCACATAATTGTAGATTTGCCTAATGGAGGCTTGACGTTTCATTTCTAATATTCTCAAGGTCAGATGACAGACCTGCTGTACACGGAAAAGGACCTGGTGACATCACTTAAAGAATATATCAAGCAGGAGGAGAACAAACTAGAGCAGGTCAAAGAGTGAGTACATGCAGATTGTATAGGAACTTTATATAGCTTGTCTGTTTATCGAATACATTCCACAACCGTTGTCTGCATCAGGTGGGCCAACAAGCTGGACTCTCTGACCAGCACAGCGACGCAGGACCCCGAGGGCTTCCTGGGACACCCGGTAAACGCCTTTAAACTCATGAAGAGACTCAACAGTGAGTGGTCTGATCTGGAAAACCTAGTGCTGAAGGACACTGCAAACGGTTAGTAAAGCAAAATGACTTTATTAGCTTTAATAAGTTGTTAATTTTTGTCCACTTTTTTCGTCACCATAGACGTCACCAGTTAGTAGTGAAATATTGTATTTATGCAAATATAAGCACCTTTTTTTTTTTTTTTTTTTTTTTTTTTTACAAATTTTAGCGCCTCAAAAACTGCTTGTAAGTTCATATTGAAAACATGCACGTAAATATAATCGCCCATTTCTCCATATTTCAAGTCAGGATCAGTCACAAATAAATGGAAATACATAGTCTTTATGTAGCAATGTGCTTTAGAAGTTTGTAGAAGTTGTGCTGTAGAAGTTTGTGAACTTTTTTTCTTTCTTTACATAATGGTTCCAGAGGCAGACGTGCATTTAAGCTTTTTTGACCCAGTAACAGAAATAAAGAAACGTTAGCAACACTTATCAGTGGCTAAATAACACTGGAAGAAACTAAAATAAACGGACAGAGACGACAAACCAAATAGCATCTGGTAAATCAGTGCTAGATTTTTTTAAAATGGTAAAACAACATCAAAGTGATAAGAGTCAAAAGCTAGGTTTGTTATATAAAGAAAAATAAGTAATTTCAAGAGAAATGTATCTTAATTTAGCCAGAAATTTTAGGATTTATTTTTATTTTGTGCAAAATCAAATGGTGCTTATATTCGCGTAACTACTGTATTTACTTTTCTCAGGTTGTAGAAAGAATGATATTGAAGCCCATAAAGTGCCTTGAGTTATTACACCCATAATATAATACACATTGAATATATACCTGTATTATACCCCATAAAATACCCATCAAGTCAAGTTACCTGCATACAGTGAGCGAAAGTGATTGTTCAGTGCTCGGCCTGTACTTTGCGTACATTAGTGAGTGTGTCTTCTTCATTTTACCGTTTGACCCAACCATGATCACTTGTCTTTTCCAGGCTTTATTTCCAATCTGACAGTACAGCGGCAGTTTTTCCCCACGGATGAGGACCAGACCGGAGCAGCCAAAGCGTTGCTTAGATTACAGGACACATACCAGCTGTCTGCCAATGCCATTTCCAATGGTGATCTACCTGGTGAGGAGCCACAAAAGCCTGTGTGTTTAGACGTGCAAGGCCCATGCTCCACAGAAGCACTTTTCTGTTTATGAAGATGATAGTTCCTTTAAATATTATTCACTATACACTGTGTCTTCTCTCAGGGGTTGTTCATAAGAGCCATATGACGGTGGAAGACTGCTACGAGCTGGGCAAGATCGCCTACTCCGAGGCAGACTACTATCACACGGAGCTCTGGATGGCTCAGGCTCTTTTGCAGTTGGATGAAGGCGAGGAATCCGACATAGACAAGGTCACCGTCATGGATTACCTCAGTTATGCCATCTACCAGCAGGGAGAGCTTGATCGAGCGCTCCAACTCACCAAGAGGATGCTCAAATTGGGTAACTAAACTGTATTCTTCAATTCAATGTTTTTTTAAATAAGTTTGGAAGGAAATCAAATCTTTACAAACTTTTTAGGGTGTGAATATAAAATAGTAAAGAATAGAATATTCTGTATTGTCCTTATACAACAAGCATTCAATGAAATTGGATGATGTCCTGATGACATTGTTCAAAGAAATAAATATACTGTACATCTATAACTTTAGAATACTAAATTTAGTTTTCTAATTGTACATAATGTAAGCAAACGACAACAACAATATAAACACTAACTGGCACAAGTATTTTTTAGTGTTATTTTGCAAGTTATATTGCACAAGTAATGACTATTGTATGTATACAGTGAGTACTGTATGTGTTATATATACTCTACATATAACCTATTATAAATCAGTAATTATCTAATATATCTAATATGTAAGTGTGTTGCTTTAAAAATAGTTGTAAAATTATTTGATTCATATATTCTCATTAAAGACACAAATAATGAAAAAGATATGTGTAGACAGTTACTTTGAATTGAATTGGAATGCTTCCGCATCTTGACTAACTAATAACTTTGCCTGGATTCAAGACCCGACGCACCAGAGGGCCAATGGAAACCTGAAGTACTTTGAGTTCCAGCTGGAGAAACAGAGAAAAGAAGAGGCGGAAAAAGAAAAAGAGGGTGAAAGTAACAAAGAAAAAAGGATGGACAAGCGTGATGCTCAGATGAAGCGGTCCAAAGACCCACTGCCAGAGAGGAAGAAATATGAAATGCTTTGCAGAGGGGAAGGAATTAAACTGGTGAGCTACTTCTTCTTTTACCCTGTTTTTATTTGCTTTTTTTTTTAAAAATCATTTTCTAAGTGTCTTTTGTTCCCACAGACGCCTCGCAGACAAAGCCGCCTCTTTTGCCGCTACTTCGACAACAACCGTAACCCAAGGCTCCTTTTAGCTCCCGCTAAGCAAGAAGACGAGTGGGACCGTCCGCACATCATCCGTTATCACGACATCATCTCCGACAGTGAAATCATGAAAGTCAAGGAGATGGCCAAACCCAGAGTAAGTGACGTGGTTTTTTATCTTGTTTTCCGTCATTCAACTAAAATTGAATTTTATCCTTACACTAGCAGAACGTAAGAGGTCCGTGGCACAACATTGGGGAATGTGTACGATTATTACCATAGACTATAAAAGCAGTGAAGTACTGTGTCTTACTGTTACACTAAAGCTAAGGTGTAGAATACCTGACAGCCATACGTGAGTAAACGTACAAATACCATACTGTGAAAATTACTTTATTATTATAAATAATATTAATATATTATTATTATAATATATATTAATATATATTAAGGTACCAATTCCAAGAAGACTTGAGTAAAAGTCGTAAAGTATCCCATTTTAAATGAACTTGAACTGAATTTAGGCCGCATTAAAACATCAAGAAATGTGAAAAACAATAAACTCTTTATTAATGAGGTTTTATTTGCTGATATAGAAATGAATTTTAACTGCTCAATGTTTCAAAATAGATTAAAAAAAGCAAAAAGTCAGTCTCAGTCAAACTCAAATGTTAATTAATGTTCATGTGATTTAGCACATAAATAGCATCCAGTACTTTCAGCATCCTGCAGATGGTGATATTGCCTTAATATTGCCTCCGTTCAAATGTAGTGGAGTAAAGAATACAGATACTCAAAAATTTAGTCAAGTAGAGAGTAAAAGTTGCTTATAGTGTTGATACTCGGCACAAAGTAGCCAAAAAGATACGCCAGTAAAAAAATATAAAATCTGTTTACGTAAAAAAGTACTTTACACCACTGAAACAAAAATATATATAAGAGGAATGAATACTAAGAGAAGGTGATGCTGGGGTGAGGGGTGGGGGGCGGGAGGTTGGGACCGGGGTCAATATATAAAACATAAAACACAGAATAACAGAACAGATATCATGTGAAATTGTTTTGTTACTGATCATTTCAGCTATTTGAAAGATTGCAACTAGTTGGAGATGAGTACTAACTCTGTTAGTAAATGTTGAGGAGCGGCTTGACGCGGTGTAACATCTGTCTGGCTCTTCAGCTCCGTAGGGCCACTATCTCTAATCCCATCACAGGTGTGCTGGAGACCGCCCAGTACAGGATCAGCAAGAGGTGAGGCCGGAGTGAGCAGCTCTGGGACAAACACACCCGCATGTTCTTTACAACCTCTGTTTAACTCCCTGGCATATACAGCTTTACCAAGACGCAACCACGGCCATTAGAACCACCATCCTTACTGTGCCTCATATACAAACAATTTATTTGGTTGGTTTAACAAATTGTTACAGCAAAGATTAATGTCTAAGCCAGTCGTTTTCTGAGAGTGCACCCAATATCTAGATATAAAAATATTATGTAGTTGGATATATTTTGTAAAAATATCTGCTTAAGGGTTTTTATAATGTTTTATTACTCATTTATGACACAGACAGAAATAGATAAATGATATAATGGAGATAAGCTTAGGTAGATATTGTAGATTGGTAGGTGGGACGGTGAAAGGCTGGAGTATATAGATATATTAAATGGATGAGAGAGAGAGGATTGTAGATCTATAATTTTCAAGTTTTATATACAGTTGCTTTATAGAGATGTACAGTAGATGGATTTTGTAGAGGTTTCTTTTATTTTTTTGTGGAAGCAGAACAAAATTCTAAAAACTTCTACAATCTTTATATAAAAGCTGAAATAATTAAAAACTTTTTACATTTGTGAAGCTGTTTGAGTTCTTTGGTGTCCTACACAAGCGTGTTGGGTATTGCTTTTATGCCACGGAATCCTCCTAATTCTCCATCTCTGAGCATCATGGTCCTTTTTGTCAAAGTCTGGTGGATGCAAAGAAAGAGAACAAGATTTAAAACCCCCACACAATGTGTTTCAACCACCAAATTATCCAAACTACATCTTTAAAACGACTTTGGACGAATCCCTTCCTGTTCTTTCATTCAACCCGTCTCAGAAGATGACACTAAAGCGACCCCTTCTTTTTCTTCTCTCTTCCTTCCATGTTTGTTTTCTCCACCTCCTTTCTTTACTTTCTCTCGTCAACGCTTCTGTCATGACGAATAGCTAAAGCGAGCCACCGTGCACGATCCCAATACAGGAAAACTCACCACGGCCCAGTACAGAGTCTCCAAGAGGTAAGGCCTGGAAATGGAAATGACTTCACGTTTCTCGCTGAGCTCTTTATTATCATTTCAGTGCTGCTATAAATAATTGTATGAGTGGCCATGGCACATGTTAAGCTCTGGTTGAGCGGTTTTCTTCTCCACCCGAGCTTAAATGTGACCTGACCACTCATTATTTATAGCAGGACCGAGCCGTGGCTTCTTGCACTGGTTATTGATTTACTGAACTAAAATTTCTTTTAATCCAAAGTTATAGAGTTTGGGACTTGATACTCATATTTTCGCTAGCTGGCTTCCAGAATTTGGGTTCATCCTAGGTTCATCTTTTTCTTTCTTTTGACATTTTTCTACCAGACGCTTTTTTTTTTGGCCTGTCATGGTTTCAACTCAAGTAGGGAACATTATTAAGATGGAGTATTATTTATTGACTGTTTATTGGCATTTTACAGGAGATTTTCGAATTGGTAGCACATATTTTGGTTGTAGTTAGATGTTCTGTCCTGCAGGGGGTGCAGCAACACCTGTTGTACAGATTTGGCCTTTGAAATTTTTTCAGAAGCCAGGAATTAAATGTTAGCTCTTAATTCCTGTGCTGTCCTGATTATTTTTTAACATTGAAAAAATAAAAATTAAATAAAGTAAATAAGGGATCCAAAATAAGCTTAATATTAATATGAAATACATTGCTTTTTTTTTTTTTTAAATTAATTCATTAAGTTTTTATTTAAATAGTTTTATTTTTATTTCAAATGTTTTCGAACTGTTTTATTTCAAAATGTCGTTTTACCAAAGTTGTCCTTTATCATACTGTCATATAAATCATATTGCAGTTGCAGTATATTTCATAATAACTCATGGGAAAATTATGTTAGGGAGAATAAAAACATTTTGAAATAATGCAACATTTAAAATACTCATTTTTTAAATTAATAAATCTAATCAAAATTTTAATCATAGTTTACATTTCATAACATCATAATTAATTTAAAGGGGAAGACTTTGGAGTTCTGTAAGATAGGCAGTGAGTGTACTGACATGACTTAAAATATAATGTAGTACTACTTCGACATATTTGTATTGTTTTCCTGGCCACTGTTGCCTAATGGTTTGCCCACCGGTCAAAGTCATTGACCTTTATAGTTGCCCAGTTTAGTTTTGTGTTGCCGCTGAGAGATGGACAGTGACTGGAAACGACACCTAAAAGTACCATAATTGTGATTTGTTTGGTTTAGTATTTCTTTTTTAGGGCGTGGCGTAACCTTTGTGACCCCGGTGGGTTTAACGTCTAGTTATTATGAGCGTGTGGGTTTTAGAAGTGCTGGTCAGACTCTGTGGAGCCTCTGGGTTTCTTTCCACGGATCTGACATGTTTGTAGTTTTAAAGGTGTGAGAATTCAAGCGATTTAAAGTGGAACGTGTTTTAAAGGCAGAAAACTCATCTAAGGTTTCAAGAATTGCCAGTATTTCAGTTATTTGGTGTCTTTTTTCAAATGAACCATATTTCGGCATGAGCAAAAATGTTATATAATGTAAATGTTTTTTACATTTCAGATTTTTCCTTCATTTTGTCTAGAATTAGAACTGACTTTCCCTGTTTATATTTCTATACGGTCTAAAACTTTGGCTTTGATTTGTTTGACTTTCTCTTTCTCTTTCTTTGCATGTCTGTCCAACTCACCTGTTTGTGTTTAATGCATTTGAATTTTAGAACTTCTGTCTTTAGAATTTCCTTTTTTCATTTTGTTTTTCCAGTGCGTGGTTGTCAGCATATGAAGATCCCACCATTGAGAAGATTAACCAGCGGATTGAAGACGTGACTGGACTGGAAGTGGACACGGCGGAGGAGCTTCAGGTAAGAGCTTTCTTTGACTAATTTGGGGTTTGCTGGTTTGCTCCAATGGCACACAATGGAACCAATGGTTTCAATGTGTAACTTTTTTACACGTCCTTACTGTTTTTTTTTTTGAAACTTCATTTTATTAGAATATTCACAAAAAAGTTCAAGCAAATGATTTACCAGTACAACGGAAACTAAATCAGTTTTATATGAGTAAAATAATATTTACTATATTTATGATTGTTTGGCTTTATACTGTAATAATAACAATAATAATAAATCATCATCTTAAAAAAACAATACATTTTGAGTAGATATTCAAAAAGTTAAAAGGCTCAAATACTGCGATTGCTGCTTATAGCTATACATTTAAAAATCTGAATTTAACTTAACCATTGCTTTAAATTCCCGTGTAAGCAAAGCTGTTCTCATTTCCAAATGGAGCACTGATAATATAGTAAATATGACTCATTTTGGATCTTTCTCAGGTTGCAAATTATGGCGTTGGTGGTCAATACGAACCTCACTTTGACTTCGGCAGGGTAAGTGAATCTGCGTCCGGTTCTTTCTTGTAGATTATTTAGTATATTGTAGCTAAAGCTCTTGCATCCGTATACACATGCAGAAAGATGAACCAGATGCTTTTAAAGAGCTGGGTACAGGAAACCGAATCGCAACGTGGCTCTTTTACGTGAGTGATTGTGTTTCTCCTGCATCTCTTGTTGTTTCTACCACGTCTGTGGCTCAAATCTTCTACTGAATCTCATGCGTGTGGATGTTCCTCTGTTGCAGATGAGCGACGTGTCAGCAGGGGGCGGTACAGTCTTCACCGACGTGGGAGCCGCCGTGTGGCCTAAAAAGGTGAAATAAAGCCCTTATCTCCATCTGCAGTGTGTTTGCTGTTGTACTCAGCTCTCTGATTGTTATCCGGACAGGGTACAGCAGTGTTCTGGTATAATCTGTTCGCCAGTGGAGAGGGAGACTACAGCACCAGACACGCCGCCTGTCCAGTACTAGTGGGAAACAAATGGGGTGAGCATCTTATGAATTGTGTGTGTGTGTGTGTGTTTTTTTTTTCTAAGACGTTAACTATTTTTTTTTTCCTCTCTAGTGTCAAATAAATGGATACACGAGCGGGGCCAGGAATTCCGAAGGCCCTGTGGCCTGTCTGAGATGGAGTAATGGTTGTTTTTACCTCATGTTGGTGTGCTGTGTGGTGATCTGGTGCTACTCCATCACTCCTATGTCTTCTTCAGAAATGGACCATAAGTATTGTTGAGCTGTTGACCTGCCTGGTTGATGCAAAAAAACAGTCCGCTGATTATAGCTTCATGGAAAAGATTTTTTAAGATATTTATTTAGGATCAATGGCTTTTTTTTTACACATTTTTTGCACTAGTTTGTTTGTAACCTTTCGGGAAGTGTTAATTTACCCACTGAACAGTCTGTTTTAAAGCTGGAGAGAACCATGATTATGTTGTGAACCCAAGAGTATTTTCTAGAGTCCGTGAACGCGGTTTTGAAATCTTTGTTTTTTTACTTTACAGACTTTTAATTGTCTGAATTGTTGTTTTTTTTTTTTTTTTTTTTTTTTACAAAATTAAAAGTTTCATCAAGTGCAGTCCTAAAGTTTTCTTTATGTCTCTAAGAGGATGGACATTGAGGTTGAGGACATTGTGTGAAGCACAAATGTTACTTCGTTTACAAGTAAACTTTCAAACTAAACTTAAAAAAAAAGCAGTTTGTTATTTGAGAAAAAATGTAAAATATATCTTAAGCAATTCGTTATTAAACAGTATTAAAATTGATCTGTTATATTATATTAGATTTTTTTGGAACAATGGAAACACTGTAGTTTACAATAGTCCTTAATCCACACATTACAACAAGCCTTACGACTACAGTAAGCATGATAGTTGCTTTTTGAGTACAGTAGAAAAAGTCAAGTACGTAATACGTTTCTAGAAAAAGAATGAAACAAGTTAAGGTGTTCATAAAAATAATAGTGTCCCTTATACGTATACGATACTGAAGGACTTGATCGTTTTTAAGCATCTTCAGGGTGGTTGGAATTTATTATATGTATTTTTTGTCATTTTACTCTGCAATCAAAATAACTCCTGTTATTTTAATTTGTTTATTTTATTTTATTGGTAACTCTCAATTTAATTGATAAAACCCCATTAAACGGTTTTTTTTCCCAGCATGTTTCATAAATAATATTTGATTACTGTTAATATAAAAACATGTATTATTTATTATTATTTTTGCGTTAATTGCAATACAATATCGTAGTACGTTTCAATTAAATTAACTCTATTTTTATTATAATTTATTATAAATACGGTGTAATTGAATAAATATACTATTTATGTAATTTATTTGTACTCAATCGTTGAAATATAATAAAAATAAACCAAATAGGAACTATTTTGAGGCGTGTTCTAAACGAAACAAAAACAAAGACTGTAGGAAGACGGGGTCACGTGAGGCGTCAGTACTAATTGGTTGCCGCAGCTGTGATGCCCCGTTCACTCACTCACTCACTGCGCGCGCTCTGCGGCCGGCTGCTGGTCCTGAAACACAAGTCCTAAATTAAGACAATAAACCCGCGACAAAATGAATCAAATCGAACTCTCCGTGCCTTATGACAATGGATATGACGAGCAGGAAGACTACATGATGCAGGAGGATGAATGGGACCGAGATTTATTGCTGGATCCTGCGTGGGAAAAGCAGCAACGGAAGGTGAGAGGAAGTTGGTCCATATATGTTATTATACAAACCTGGTTCAACAGTTTAAAACATTATTACCGATGTGTTAAGTGGGAGTGTGAATTCAGAAATGTGAAATGGAGACGTTTTGTGTGTTCATTCACTTTACTTTTGTTTTTTTTTTTAAGTCCATGTCAAGTAACTTCTCAATGTGAAGAATTTCCCCAGATTTATTGCTGCGTTACATGCCGCAAACAATCGAAATGCTTGTCGTTAAATTCTGTCAATGGCACTCGGTCTTCTCTGACTGCTGGACTTTGGCAGCTCGTCAAAGTGACTTGACACTGGCTCCTGTTTAGCCCTTTTAGTCGGGCTGATTGTTTAAAAAGTATGATTTGTTACTTTCTTAAGAGGCTTTTTTTTACAGATTATTTCAATATATTGAAAAATGAAAATGTTCAGTCTTTGTAAAAGCTGCAAAATGGTGGCTGTGATGAGCAGTGATTTCATGTGTTCTGAACTAGGTTTCTTTTAGACCACATGTGTCAAACTCAAGGCCCAGGGGCCCGTGAGAGCTTACACGTTTTGCGTTGACCAAAAACTACATTTCCCACAATGCCTTTTGACTATGGTAGTGTTTCCACAGTTTTTTTTTTCCCACTTGTACAGTTTGATCCTTTATTAATGGAGTTATGTGTGTTTTCATAAGATGACACTATTTTAAAAGATTTATGTTAGAGCAACAAGCAAACACAGGTTTTCTACGCAGCTGCAATTGTCACTTGATTAAGTTATTATAAACAATGACTTGATTCACATTAAACAGTAGTTACATTTATTTTACGTTACATTTGATTACATTTAGTTACATTCATAAGCTACATCCAGCCCTTTTGAGAACAGCTATTATGCTGATGTGGCCCTTGGTGAAAATGGGTTTAACACAGGTGTTTTAGAGGAACTATAATTTCTGGTCTGGATGATTTGGATGGAAGCTCTGACTCTGTGTGTTGTGAGCGTGCGAGGATGGAGCGGGTACCGATCTAACAATAGTCCTGCAGCGTGTCTGTTTCTGATAGGGCTGGAATGGGAACTGTCAACAGATGCTTCCTACACTGGATGACGTTCTTGGGATTAGAGTGGATGCAAAGGCTAATTTTAACCCCATGACCAAAGGCATATAGTAGGTTAATCCAGTGTCCTTGGCTGGGAATTCCTGTGTGTACATAAAACAACAGTTATTACTGCTTGCCCCAAGAAAGTCCGTTTCACGTTTTGAGAATAGAAAGATATGCCCAAATGTGCACAAATATTGTTAAAATGTTTACAATGGGCAATTATACAACGATCTGTGTTTGACTTTGCATATCTGTAAATGGTCCTGGGTTTTCGTGTGTGTGTGTGTGTGTGTGTGTGTGTGTGTGGATGGATGCACTCTGAAATTAATAAAAAGATTAAAAAATAGAAGTTTCTATGTATACTTCAATGCATGAACAAATAGCATTGAATCATTAAATTTCTGTGTGACATACTTGTGAAAAGAAAAGGAAATTGTAACAAATAAATTCCAACTATCATCTAAGAATTGTAGATAATGTGTGTTTATTAATGTCTTCTGTATTAATGGGGAGCACATTTCTGACACGCATTACAGTTACACAGACGGAACCAAGATTCTTTCCTTTCCGATTAGATAAGACAGTGATGCAGTGCAGAAATATATTATATTGAGTGGGTTTTCTCTCATATCTCTCACTTCAGTGTGGGTCTCTTATCAGAAGCAGACTATGCCGAGAGCTAAATTTACACCCTTACCTCGCAGGAATGCACTCTGGAGTCCACGCCGATGCTTTTATCTGCGCCGCCATGGCAGCGGCAGCACTGAACAGGCTTTGAGGGATTAACATGGCACTCTGTCCAGTCTAAAAAATGGGCAAAGGTAGCAGTGTATTTTAAAATGACATTTAATACAGATGTAAGCTGCCGTACACTTCCCTTTTGTTCCGTGAAATCTTTCCTGTGTGGCGTTTCGTTGGATCGTTTTTTGCAGACGGAGACAAAAGCTTCATTGGGAATAAATGATGTTGACCTGTAGGTGAGGTTTGCAACACTATGTTGTAGGTTTGATCCCCAGGAAAAATATGACTTGATATACTGTAAAGAAAAATATATAGTGAGACGCTTTGGCAAACTACTTTTTACGTTTTATATGAAGCAAAATATTTTTTGATGCTTTAAAATGCATTGTTGTTTGAAGAATCGTTTAAAAAATATTGTTTTTGACTAAACTTGAAACAATTGACAAGCAATGATCGTCATACTAGCAAACAATGAAATAGAAAAAAAGTCTTGTAAAAAGTGTCAGAATAAAAAAAAAATTGAAATGATTGCTGAAAGCAGCGATGAAGCAGCCATGCCAGTGCCATTCAAGCACTAATAGAAAAAAAGCACAAATAAAATAAACAGTCCTTTTGTCAATCCTGCTTGTGTAATCTTTAGCTTAATTGTTAATGGATTGTAATATTTTTATTTTTAAATGTTTTTTTACCCTAGACATTTACTTCCTGGTGTATGCCCGTTGCTTTAAAAATATATTGTTTGAAGAATTGTTAAAAAAAATCGTTTTTGCTTTGAAAAATATTAGGGAGACGTTAAGCAATGAAACAGAAAAAAATAGTGTAAAAAAAAAAATCAAAGAAACAAAAAATAAAAAAATAAATTTTAAAGTATAGCTGAAAGCAGCGATGAAGGGGCCAAGGTGCCAGTGCCATCCGGGCAGTAAAAAATGTGAATCCTCAGCTCGTGTAACCATTAGATTTATTGCTCAGGATTTAATATTTTGTTATATATTATCTTTTATTTTTAATATAATTTTTTTTTTTCCTAGACATTTACTGCCTGGTGCAACTCTCACCTGCGGAAAGCTGGCACACAGATCGATAACATCGAGGAAGACTTCCGGAACGGCCTGAAGCTGATGCTGCTGCTTGAAGTCATCTCAGGTACTTTCCCAGCGTACGCTACACACTCCATATTGAATGGACACGTGAATAGGAGACGAGTATGGTTGTTGTTGACAGGGGAGAGGTTACCCAAGCCCGACCGAGGAAAGATGCGCTTTCACAAGATCGCCAATGTCAACAAAGCTCTTGATTTCATCACCAGTAAAGGTGTAAAGCTGGTGTCCATCGGTGCTGAAGGTACGCTGGCCTATTGTGATGTTCATAGTTCTATAATGGGACTTATTTTTAATGGGACTTTTGCGTGCATATGGATGGATGGATGAATAGATAGATAGTCTCTACTTATTACATTCTCAACATGAAATCAAGTGGTTTTATTTACATTTTTTTTTTTAATAGAAATTGTGGATGGCAATGTGAAAATGACTCTTGGAATGATCTGGACCATCATTCTCCGCTTCGCCATTCAGGATATTTCGGTTGAAGGTAAAGAGAAGATTATTAAGTACAAAATTATATACTATATAAAGTAAAAAAAATAAACACACACATTCTTAATTTCATTGGTTCTTCAGAAACCTCTGCCAAGGAGGGGCTGCTGCTGTGGTGCCAGAGGAAGACTGCCCCCTACAGGAACGTCAATGTCCAAAACTTTCATATCAGGTGAGGCTAGTTGAATTGGTTGGGGGAAAAATAGAGGTCATCTGAGTCCGCATCCGCTTTAGCTGAATTAGCGTGATGCTTCAGTTCAATCATTTATCGTATTACGTCCCAACATGACCTTGAATCCCTCTGCGGGCTGAAGCTGGAAGGACGGATTGGCGCTGTGCGCTCTCATCCACAGACACAGACCTGACCTCATCGACTACGCCAAGCTCAACAAGGTCTCGAGTGTGACCTCAGATTAACCTTTCAACCCCCGGAGCATTTTTTTCTAACACACCTGTCACAGTAGAACATTAACATGAGTGCCACGTCACTGGAATGCTCTCTTGCACTGGCATGGATGTTGTGAATTTTTCCAATACTACTTTTATTTAAATTTGGAAATGTTTTAAGTGAAATATGTTTTTTTTTAAGATTGATGTATCAGTATAATCAACCTGTTTAATTTTTTTTTATTATTGCTCCGTGCAGCTGGAATCTGCTTTCTGTGCTCTTCTTAACAGACACAAGCCTGATCTGATTGACTTTCACAACCTAAAGGTTGAATGAGTGTTGAATAGGATTATAATGGGTGCTTTAGTGGAACCAGTGTTTATTGTTAGTGTTGAGAAAGTGTTTGGTATAACCAGAGGTGTAAAGAGTACCTGACCTGAAGTAATATTACATTATTTGAGTAAAAGTGAGTAAAAAAAATTACAGTCGCCAATTCCAAAAAGACTTCAATCCAAAGAAGTGTCCAATTTGACAACAACTTGAATACTTTACTGTTACTGAATTTAGGCTAAAAAACCGTAGAAACATAAACTTTATGAAGTTCTTTTCTTAATATAGAAATCAAATTTAACACTTGTAATGTTTCATTAGGGTAGAATAAACAAGTAAAAAAAAGAGCTAAGTCGGTCTTTGTGAAACTCAAATATGCCGACCTGTCAAGTCTTGACGAAGTTTATAATTTGACAAAAAAGTGTTGAAGATTATAAGTGTTTTACTTGGACAAAAGTGTTTCTTTAAAGTGTTGACTGGGTTTTTAATCAAAGAGAAAGTGAGGTGGTTTTGTCAATATGGCCTCTAGGGGCTGTAGTGAAATTGTGCTCTGAAGTGCACGTTCAAGTCCACCTGGAGCAGTGGGCAGCCTTAAGCCGTGGTGTCATGTCAGGGTCAGACTCCTTAATCAGACTAATTAGTGTTTTAGTTGGGTGATTTTGTAGATTAGAATGCCCTTCACAGATTCCCCAGTATGGTGCTTATTACTGCAGGAAGTTATTACTAGTGCAAGATTATGTGTTTTACACCAGTCGTTAGTTTTGTTGTAGATAATTGTGAAGTACTTTATAGATTGTTGTTGAGATGTTAGCTTTTTAAACACTTTAAGTATAATCTAAAAGCTTGTCTAGGAACAATCTCTCTGAAGTCTGTGTGGGTTTTTTAATAATCCTGACCCAGAATAGAACTTGTGAAAGTGATCCGCATTTCAGACGTGCCAGAGCTGTTTCCAACAAACCAGCACTGGGAAATGGTAATAAGACTGGTCCGAGATCCTCTTCATATATGTTCTGTCTGTGAGCTTGTTAGCATTCCATACCTCCACAATTGCATTCCATAGATTCCATGGATGGAGTGGAATTACTAGGTATGTGTGGAAGGAGTGATTATGATGTAGAATGTGTGGACTACTTTAAATTCTCTAGAATGATGTGTGTAGATTAAAGCAGATTATTTCAGCCTGATGGAGTCAGTGAGTTCAGAAAACAAATAAAATCACACACACACACACACGCACACACACAGACACAGACACATTCCTATCTTATTCAGCTGTCACTGTCGGCTCCAGGTGAGCTTGAATGGAGTAATCCCGTAGTCCCAGTTTGGGAATTGTTGTAAAGAGGATCCAGGACCCAGTATCCCTTGCAGCTGCTGCGATGATCTTTTTTTTTTTCTTTTGGACCAAGAACCAAAGCTTCTCACATTCAAGTCTCTGTAATCAACCATTTATAGAATATGATTACAATCATTATTTTTGTGATGTCCAATCTGGAACATTATTCTGTTCTTTTCCTTTGTACTTCTAATAATGTTTTAAGTCAGTTTAAATGTAAATAAACCCCTTTGAATCCTAGTAACTGACTCCCACTGTTGCATGAGACCAGATTTTGTTGTAGGCTTTCATTTTTAATCAGTTGATTCCAATGTGTTTTTTTTTTTTTTTTTTTGCAGGACGATGCTTTGGGGAACCTGAACCTTGCTTTTGATGTTGCCGAAAAGCATCTGGATATTCCGAAAATGTTGGATGCAGAAGGTAAATTACTGTGAGCCTTTAAATGATTAAAGTTACATTATACCTTATACAAAAAAATAATGTAACACATAATGTAAATAATGTAATGCAGTTTTTGCTGCGAGACGAGCTCAAAAATCAGAAACCTTTTCTATATGCACACAAATAAGAAATGGTGAAATTTAGAATTAACAACAAAATTGTTAACAACAAAAAAAACTCATGCTGCATCAAACTCTTGCAAAAGGAGAGAAACATGTTGTTTATTTTTATAGTTTATTTTATTATTGTGCACTAAATAGCCAATATGTTTATTAATGTCCTTTGGGCTGTCGAAAGAGGCAGAGTTTACAACTAACTGAGAATAACATTTCCTGGTCAAGCAACTGTCAATCACATTCTCACCAGCCAATCAGAGTAAGGGTGACATGAAACTTGGGCCAAAAAAAAACGAATCTGAAGCAAAAAAAATTATTCTGCTTATAACAAAAATGTGAAGATTGCAAGCAAAAAATAAAAAAAGCAAATGTGTATATGTGAAGCATTTTTGTTTGTTTCTTATAAATGTATGTTTGATATTTTTGGCACTAATCTGATACCATAGATGAGCAACATAAAAACAATCACTTGGAGTTATCTTCTTTTAATGCATCGTAACTTGATTATCTCCTTCAGACATCCTAAACACTCCTAAACCTGATGAAAGAGCCATCATGACCTACGTCTCCTGCTTCTACCACGCGTTTGCTGGTGCAGAACAGGTTCATCTTTGCCAGACTGACAACCCGCTTGACTTCCATTTCGTTCCCTAAACTTGCTAATTTGCAATTTCTCAGGCGGAAACGGCTGCTAACAGGATCTGCAAGGTTCTGGGAGTGAATCAGGAGAACGAGAAGTTGATGGTGGAATATGAAAGACTGGCTAGTGAGGTCAGAAGATGTTGGAGCAAAATATTAAGAATATTGCACAAGTTTGCTCTAAATCACATCTTTACTCTGAAGCTGTTGGAGTGGATTAAACGTACTATTCCGTGGCTGGAGAACCGAGTGTCAGAGAAGACCATGGTGGAGATGCAGAGGAAGCTGGAAGATTTCCGAGATTATCGCCGGATGCATAAACCTCCCCGAGTGCAGGAGAAGTGTCAGCTAGAGATCAGCTTCAACACCCTGCAGACTAAACTCCGCATCAGCAACCGGCCGGCATTCATGCCTTCTGAGGGCAAGATGGTGTCGGTGAGACTGCACAATAGTTGTTTTCATTTCTTCAATAAGCTTCGGATTGCAAACCGCATTTTTTGAGGAATCGTTTTGTGTAAAACAGCCTCAAACTTAGTTGGGCCCTTTGTTCGGTTTGTGGTAATTTGAGGTTGAAGGTTTGTTTAAAATCATGAATACATTTGTTTTTATTATTAAAATAATTGTTTTATTTACCTTCTGCATGGACTAGAAAGTTTGTTTGTGTCCAAAACAAAGAAGAATGAGTTTACAAGAAAAATGATAAAAATATACACACGGAGAACAACAAAACACATCGAGAACAAAAAAAACAAACCTTGTTTTGTTTTTTTTTTTTCTTTCTTTTTTTTTTTTTAAACAATTACATATTAGGTTTGGTTACGTTAGGTTGTTTATTTATTTTAAAATTCTTTTCATTCATTTTTTTTTTTTTTTTTTTTTTTTTTTTTTTTTTTTTTTTTTTTTTTTTTTTTTTTTTTTTTTTTTTTTTTTTTGTTTAGTCATTTGGTTTGGTTCTTCACTATATTTTCTTTTTTCTATGTGGCCCATCAGGAAAAATAAATGGCATACTTTTGTTTTATTTCATTTATTTATAAAGAAACATTACATATACATTAGGTTGTTTATTCATTTTAAAATTATTTTTATAAAAAATTTTTTTGTTTGTTTAGTCATTTGGTTTGGCTCTTCACTATAAAAAATAATAAATAATTGCCCACTACTGGATCCGAAACTTTTTTTTTTTTGTCTCTTCAAGGATCTTCAAAGTTCTTATGCAATTTCTGCATGTTATCATCAGCTAATACACGTCAATATGCTTTAGGACATAGCGAGTGCGTGGCAAGGCCTGGAACAGGCTGAGAAAGGCTATGAAGAATGGTTACTAACCGAGATCCGGAGACTGGAACGACTGGACCATCTAGCAGAGAAATTCCACCAAAAAGCAACCAACCATGAGACTTGGGCGGCAGGTGTTTCCCAAATATATAGCAGTGGTTTTTTTTTTTCATAAATGATCAAATTCCAATCAATTTGGCTTGTTTGCTGACAGGGAAGGAGGAGATGCTGAGCAGGAAGGACTATGACACGGCTTCTCTGATGGATCTCCGAGCTTTGCTGCGGAAGCACGAGGCGTTTGAAAGCGACCTGTCTGCTCACCAGGACCGGGTCGAACAGATTGCTGCTATCGCTCAGGAGCTCAAGTATGAACCTTCTAGACTTGATGAAACCCAATGGGAAATGTGTGTAGGAGCGCCACCATGAATAGTCATTTTCTTCTTAAAATGGTCCAAGCCGTTCATGGAATGTCCATGAACCTAAATCTCTGGGTTTGGGTGAGATCTTTTGTCTGGTGTCAAAGCCAAATCCAGAATTATAACCAAATGCAAAATTCACTACGGCTTTTGAGTTTCGTTTTATAGACCAAGTCAACAATCAAATTGGCAAATTAATAGAATATACTGATGGGAAAACTTTTACTTGAAGACATGATTATTTTTCCCTTGGTGTGATAAAGACCAGATCCTTGGGACCCGAGAAGTCGGTTCACGTGCTGGTATTATTTTAGCATGCGCATTGTCCTTGTCACTCACCGTATCACCGGCATAACTCGACACACACCTTCTGTACTCGCTGCATACTGTGACAATTCGGTCGACGGCTTTCTATTTTGGCATGTGCTATCTCTCTGAAGGCTTGATAAATTTCATGCAGTTGACCTTCATATTTATACAGTACAAGGTGATTGAGATAACATTTGAGATGCTTGTCACCAAATGCTTGAAGAATCTGTTTACTAGATGTCGGAGGGAGGAAATGCTTATAAACGTGCATAAAGTGACACATACAGTGGTACCCCGACTTACGAAATTAATCCGTGCCGAGAGCCGTTTAGTTTATAATCCGTGCCATGACTTCATAAATTCAGACAATTTTGAATTTCAAAAGTTATAGTGTTAAAATATTTGTAATAAAAGCATAATAAAGTAAGGTAATAAAGCAGTTGTTTAGTTTGCACTTTGGCAGATGTTTATAAAAGTAGAGTATATAATATGCGAACGATCTCACATGAACCAGTTACCGCCATCTTGAAATGAATGCATGCTAATATATTTGTCATTTTTGCAATAATTTACACGTCATTTCAATATGGTGGCTCTACGTGAGGGAAAAAAAACATCGCCAATCTGTGAGAATATAAGCTTATTTTATCTTAACTCCTGAAATTAACTAGTGTTTTTGTAGTTTTTATGTTTCTTTGATTCGCTAAGAAAATAAAACCGCTGTTTTACACATGACTGGACTCTGATCTCCATGCATGCTATCTCCAGACACGCTTTTTTCGTATAGCGAAAATATTTTGGATCTCGGGACGACATTTTCGCGACGATGCGTTTTTGTTATTTTGTTATTCAGGAATTTTGTTATCTAGGACATTCGTAAGTGGGTGTACCACTGTATATGAGTTTTCCTTGTATGATATAAGTGCGTCTGAGCAAAAGAGATTTTGTATGCAAATTTAACCAGCGAGGTGTGCGCTCTTCACTGGGAGGATCTTGCGATTGGCCACGCCTACAAGCCAAAGAAGCCAAACTCAAGTGACAAATACTGTGAACGATCTGCCCTGTTTGCGGAGATAAAATAAAGATAATATGTTATTGAAAGAACATACTCGAAGAAGAGCATGATCTGCAAAATCTGTGCAATTCATAAGCTTATCTTATAAATGTCGAGTGCAATTTTTTGGGCAAAAATATGTGCACTTTTCTGGGATGTTCCTGTATTGTAACGTACCTGGTGCATGATTGTGGTTTGTCTGGACAGTGAACTGGATTATCACAACGTGGCATCCGTTAATCAAAGATGTCAAAGCATCTGTGACCTGTGGGACCAACTCGGGACTCTCACCCAAAAGCGCAGAGAGTCTCTGGAGGTGAGGAGCCCGTTTGTGCCAAACCTTCATTTGTGATTTGACCAGGGTTGAGTTTCCTTGTTCTGAATGTGTTTGATTTCTGAAGAGAACCGAGAAACTTCTGGAGACGATGGAGCAGCTGTTTCTGGAATATGCCAAGAGGTCTGCACCCTTCAACAACTGGATGGAAGGAGCCATGGAGGACCTGCAGGACATGTTCATCGTCCACACCATCGAAGAAGTTCAGGTGATTGAGATTTCTTAAAAAAATGCTTTAGTATTGTCTTAGACTATAGATTTTTGCTTTTCCAAAAAAAACAAACAAATAAATTATATATACTGTACATAACACAATACATTTTGTATTTGTTTATTTTGAAAGATTTTTTGAAAGATGCTTCAATATAATGTAGATTACATTGTGTTACATTTTATTTTCAATATAACAATGACATAGCATGAAGTGTATGTGCCAAAAAATCAAATTCTCAAAAAAATAATTATATTTTGATCTATGGAACTATAAAGTCAACAGTAAAATAAGTCTCGCTTTTTGGTGTAAACCAATGTAAAACTTTCATTGTCTCCACAAATTAAAAAAACAAACCTATCTTTATAACTATAATTGTAATGAATATAATATATTATATAATAATTCTTTAATGATAATACATATACCGTAAAGGCTCTAATAGAACGCCACCTCCAATAGGCCGCCACTCTTAAATATTCATGTGCTGTGTTCTTTGGGGTTTGAGTACTAATAAAGACCGTTAAATTTAATAATAATGACGTACATAGAAGCATCAATCACCATATCATAGAATCTGAACAGCCTCACATGTGTTAAGTAAAGTACAGTAAAGTGAGTGACCATTGAGGAGAAATGTGGAGTAGGATTCAGCTCTATTGGATCTGTTCAAGAGATTTAAACAGACAGGAAGCGTCATTGCCTCCCGTCCTGGGATTGGCAAGCAGGAAGAAATGCAGCCGACTCTTTCGACTCTTTGCTCACACGGACGGTTACTTTACATACCTTATTTAAACATCTATTGTCTTTTAAGACAAATCGCTTTAATTGCTCCTTCTCACAATGAAACACATCATGTAAACCTGTTTATTATTTATTTTAAAGTTTAAAGAAGATAAATAATCGTGTGCTACATTTGTCATTTGCCAATTCTCATTTTCCGGCTCCATCTGGTAGCATAATGTTTGTTAATCGTCTAAAATGTTTGATGGAAAAGAAAACCATTATTGAACTGTGTGTCTGAATTAATGGAGTCTCTAGTCTCTGCTCCATCTGTATGAGTGTCTTTCTATAAGCAGTGCTTTGACTTAGAAGCATCATTAAGTGTTGTTGCACATCTTACACATAGTCAGACCTCAACTCATTGTTGTCCTGTGCATATATATATATAGATATATATTTTTAATTATTTTAAAGTTTGCTTAATCAGATCCACTTTGGTTAAAAATGTCTTCTTGCCATCTTCCTAATCCCCCGTCCACTCTTGCTTCTAGAGCTTGATGGCCGCACACGAGCAGTTCAAGGCCACGCTGCCCGAGGCGGATGCGGAGCGACAGGCGATTCTCGGCATCCAACAGGAAGTCCTGAAGATCTCGCAGAGTTACGGCATTCGCGGTGACCTCACAAACCCCTACAGCACCATAACCACTGAAGAGATCGCCATCAAGTGGGATAAGGTCTGTGCTTTGGATGTTTTGTTCTATATCTTGTTTATGATCCTTAAACGATTATATTAGAATATTAAGATCTGTGTTTTCCCGTGTCAGGTGAAGAAGCTCGTTCCTCAGCGGGACTGTTCTCTGCAGGAAGAGTTGGCCCAACAGCATGCGAACGAAAGACTTCGACGCCAGTTTGCTGCTCAAACCAACCTGATTGGACCCTGGATACAGACCAGGATGGAGGTGAGTGAGAAAGTGACTGAACCTGCAATTCATCGATTGGCCACTTGATGCAGACTCTTCATTTTAAAACTGCCAATATCTACAGCAAAAGAAAAATTACAAAAAAATGCTTTTGTTGTTTGCATAAAATGTTGTTTTGTTTTAAATGGCTCATTTTGCCTATTTCTTTGTCCAAAAACAGCTGAAATTTGACATTTTCTTGCCCCATATAAGCAGCTTTCCATTTATTAGTTTTTACAAGCTATTACTAGATGAGTAAACAGGTTCACATGTAAATATCAACATGACAGCCCGTGATAACTTTTAAACACTAACACAAGGGGGGCGTGGTTTCTGCAACCAGACATCTTGGCTCCGCCCATCAAATTTTAACATTTCAATCAATGTGATGTCGTGGAGCTTACATTGTTGTAATGTAATTCATATGTAATAACAAACATTTTATTTTTGATTTTTTTTTTTTGTAAGAAATATGTAATGGCAATCCATGGCAATTTATTTTGTAAGACAAATAGCATTTTCATTTGTAAGAAATAAAATTTCTTACAAAAAAAAAGTCTAAAATAAAACAAAAAAAAATTTCTAAAAAAAGTTTGTCATTGCATTTGAATTACATGTGTAATTACATTACACAAATCTATGGCTATGGCATTTTCTAATGACTGTTCTGAGGTATTTTATCTATGGTTCTCACGGTTTCTCATCCTGACAGGAAATCGGTCACTGTTCGATGGCGATGGGCGGGACTCTGGAGGATCAGATGACGCAGCTGAAGCAGTACGAGCATGTGATCGTCAGCTACAAGTCCAACGTTGATCGACTGGAGGGAGACCACCAGCTCATTCAAGAGTCGCTGATCTTCGACAACAAGCACACCAACTACACCATGGAGGTGGATCACGTCTGACTCTTTATCTTTACGTTGTGAGATGGCTTCACTCGCCGTCTGTGTCTCTCCTCCAGCACATCCGTGTGGGCTGGGAGCTGCTCTTGACCACCATCGCTCGCACCATTAACGAAATCGAGACTCAGATTCTGACCCGGGATGCGAAGGGCATCAGCCAGGAGCAGATGAAGGAATTCCGCTCTTCTTTCAACCACTTTGACCGGGTGCTGTACTCTCTTCCTGTACATTTAACACTCCTCTGTGATTGGATGACGTCTCATGTGCTCAATTCTACAATGTAGTGTTTATGTCCGTAAATGTTTGGTACCAACTTCTTCCAATTCCCTCATTGGCTTGGTCACTTTATCTCTGTCTCTCTCTCTCTCTTTTTCTTTCCCTTTCTTTATCATTTTTTATTGGGTTTTTATATGTACACTATAGCCAAAATTCACATACAGGAAAAAAAAATAAATCTGTCCCCAAAAAGGCCCAGAAAAGTGGACAACATAAAATTGTTCAGAAACTGAACAATTTGCACATTCACAGTGTAAAGCTTTTTTTTACGCACACTAGCACACACTTTCTCTTCTCTCTCTCTTTCACTCTCTCTCACACACACAATATTTCTCTCTCTGATTCTTACTTTGTTCATTTCTACATATTTCTCTTCTGTGTCTCTTTTGTAGTTTGTAGTGTGCGTGTGTGTGCGTGCGTGCGTGTGTGTGTGTGTGTGTGTGTGTGTGTGTGTATGTGTGTGTGTGTGTGCGCGTGTTTGATGTGGTAATATTTCTCATTTTGTCCTTCCTCAACCACACAAACAATAATCATTATGCTTGTTCTTGTAGAAGAAGAATGGAGGAATGGATTCTGATGATTTTAGGGCCTGTCTGATCTCAATGGGCTATGATCTGGTACGATTGCAAACTTTCTTTGTTTTGAATTCATAATATATAATAATGAAGATGATAGCAGTAATGTATTTTAT
>MU204318.1:2037969-2104830 GCA_017309775.1 Paedocypris sp. Pulau Singkep | reverse complement strand
GGACCGTATCTTTGTTTCCTGATCTGATGCTGCTTCTGTCTTGCTCAGCCATACATTCTGGCGGATGAACTGAGGCGAGAGCTTCCTCCGGATCAAGCCGAGTACTGCATTGGCAGGATGCCACCATACGCCGGCCCCGGAGCCCCGCCCGGAGCCCTGGACTACACCGCCTTCTCCACCGCCCTCTACGGAGAGAGCGACCTTTAACCCTCACAACACCCTTTAGAAATGCTGTCTTTCACTTTATTTTAAAAGCTGATTTGATTGAAATTGTACTTTTTGTTTTTTTGAAAAGAAATCAAATACTCCACAGAATTACCTAGATTAAAATGTAATACTGGTCATTTAATTTTACGGATAATGGGGATGATTTATTTCAGCAAACGTGATCAGTTTAGGCTTGAAGATCTTGTGAATGAAGGAATTCCAGAATTATTTCGGAATTATTTTAACTCTAAACTGAAGATTAAGCACTTGACACTTGATGTCCACAGTCACCGGTTTCTGTCGCCGCACACCCACAAATGTCAACGTTGTGAATTTGACAGCAAATAAATTATTGTGAAAGCACAAGTCATCAATGTTGTGATTTTTTTATTTTACTAAATGCTGTTTTTCCAGTTCTAAATCACCAATTGTTAAATTTTTGGGAATTCCTGTGAAGTCCGTTATTAACATTTTGGATTTTATGGGGGGGGGAGGTAGTGAATTATTCGGTAACGTGTGATGATAAAATATCAAGAATCCGTAACTAAAATATTGAGAACAACATTTATAGTGAAGAGATGGAACGTTCCCTCAGAAAAGTCTGGTAGTTAAATAAAACGAGAAAGTCCAGGCCACGATTTCAGAATTACACCCTTTCAATCATCAAAATTTTTTTGTCACTAGTGTTGAAATTGCACAGGAAAAAAGTCAACGTTAAAATAAACCTTGGGAAATTATCAATATGTCTGAATTAGGCAATAACAATTTTTCCTGTAATAAACGGTAATTGACTGGCAGCTGGATTTTATTAGATTAATTATAATTTACATTTACAGTTCTCTACAGTCAATTTACAGCACAATACAAATCTCACCATGATACATTGTATCATACGCAAATAGAAAACAATAAACTGTAGCCTGCTGTTATTGCTATAAAACTATTTTGCTGTAAAATTTCTATGTACCATAACAGAGTTTACTTTTTTATTAGTGTAGTGCAATAAAATATAATCTACAACATAAGATAAAAAAAAAGTACCTTACTGTTTTTGTGTACAATCAATAATGTGTGAAATTTTATTTAGAACAAACAAAGAGAATTACACACACACATACACATAACCTCATTATTTGTCCCGGTTTATTTTTTGTACCATGCCAAATATGGACAGGCCGTTGCTTTGGCGCTGTGATATCTGCTGTATTATCTCCTGATGGGAGGTTTTCTGGTCTCTCAGTCCAGGATGAGTTTGACACCTGTAGTTCTTCAGACTTCTGCTTTCCGAACAGACTCTCTAAGCCTGGCTGCACAATCATGGACTTCGGAGAAAGCGAAGACGAGATTCAATTTTTGCGAACTGTAAGTAATCGGCATGAATTTCAAACTTACATTTCACGGCCATTGTTTTTGACTTGATTTAGTGCTTTACGCATATATTTTTACTATTATTGTTATTATAATTATTAGCTACAATGATGAGGTCATAGAACAAAACAATACTATGTAACTGTGGCTTTGTTAAATAAAATCCTCACACTAAATATTTTATGATACCTATAAAGTCACCAATAACATAATAGCATTTTTTTTTTCATTTGGGCATCATTCATAACACTGGTAAATGTTTTAATCAAATGTTTATTTTAAGTTCTGTTTGCTCATGTACAATTGCGAAAGTACAGTGGATGACTTAAAAAAAAAAAAGCCAGAGAATTTGACCCATATCAGTGATCTATTCTTACTTTTTATCACTAACATGGTGGCACTGTATCAGCAAGCGCTTTTAGCCTCTTATCTCACAACGCTTCTACACAGTGTGCTTTCAAAATCAACGTGCGACATTCAGCTAACGTGTATCTCCACATAGCACACTGTACAGAGCAAGTTGTTGTACTTTTATTACCATATTTAAGCATACACGACAATTTAAAAGTAATTGTGTAAGACGCTCCAGGTCACCAAATGGACTGTGACATGCCGGAGGTGTTGGAATTCTCCTTTCATTCAGTCCTTATTAGGCTCTACAGAACTAGCACAATCACCAGCAGAACCATTGTAAAAGATAAAAGACATATTAGTCAGCTATTTAATATTCAAAATGTTTGCAGAGAGATGAGCTTGTCCTGAGATGCTGCTCCTCAGGTCCTCACCAACAGAAGCTGTGCCTGGCTGCTGAAGGGTTTGGTGACCGTCTGTGTTTTCTGGAGTCCACCTCCAATTCCAAGGTGAAATTCGTATCATGTAAACATGAGGAGATATCTCTATCGTCTCATTCGGATCTTATCAGTCTCTTTCTGTTCACAGAATGTTCCTGCCGACCTTTCAGTGTGTGTGTTTGTTCTTGACCAGTGTCTGTCGGTTCGAGCTCTACAGGAGATGCTGGCCAATCACGAAGAGCTGAATGCAGGGGTGGGTGAATTCTCAAACACATGTTTTATGCTTCACCCATGCATGTGGTCTTAGTCAAAGTTGTACCTTTAATTCTGAAATGCACAAAATAAACAAGTTAAATGGACCTAGTACTGGACCTTGAGGTGCTCCTCTGATTCTGCCTACTGTGGTAATAGAGGAAATCTGTTTTTCTTTCAGTCACCTGAAGCAGGTGGGCACCGCACTCTCCTCTATGGTCAAGCAGTGCTCTTCCGACACGCCTACAGCAATATGGTAGGGCAGCGTTTTCAACAGATTTCTGTAAGGACATGTGCTTCAAAATTTGACAAACTTATTTTTATGTTTTAGTTTTTGTGTTGTCTGGACTCCACATCTGGGATTTCCTCTGACAAACTTGCGTTTGATGTCGGTTTGCAGGAAGACACAAAAGGTTGAAATATTTTTTTTGTAATGAGGAAATGGAGTCAAATATAGTTGCAGTGTAGGATTTTGGTGTTTTTTATGGGTTCAGGTGAGGTGTGTTGGTGGACCATTCATCCTGCGTCCAAACAGAGGTCGGAGGGCGAGAAAGTCCGAGTGGGTGATGATCTGATCTTAGTCAGCGTTTCTTCAGAAAGATACCTTGTAAGTTAGTCTCCCTGATTTTTCTTTCTACATTTCTACTAGTCGGTTAACGCACAGATTTTTCAGAAAAAAAATGGTCCCTTCAAAAAAATTGAAAATTAATTGCCCTATACTGTATTTCAATATACTGTATTTACGCAAATATAAGCACCAGTTATTTTGAATTTTCAACTCTCAAAATCTTGGGTGGTGCTTAGAATCGGTAATTTCAAATATGCACATAAATATAAGCACCCATTTTTCCATAATTCCAGTCACAATCACAAACAAACGGAAGCATGTTGTCTTTATGCAGTGGCACGCGTGTGCATCTATATAATGTTAAAAAATTGTCCGTTGGCAGATGTGAATACAGTATATGCTTTTTTGGCTCAATACCAGAATCAAAGAAACATTAGACACGCCGCGACACTTAACAGAGACAAAATAACACTGGAAGAAGTAAGATTCAAATAAATACAGTACAATAATTTATTGTATAGACTAAAAACCACGACCGGGTAGCTTAGCGCAACTAGCTACAAACAAGTCCAATGTGTCATCGCAGTAAGCGTCGAAACAGTCAAAAATGAAGAACACGGGCAAGGAGTAAAAAAAAGAAGTCCAAGGAACAGACACAATCAAAACGCTTGGTCACTACACAGGGCGTCGGATAAACAGAGAGCTTGAAACAGAATAAAAAAAAAAAAAAAATTATTTTTTTTATTTTGTGCCTGAAAAATTAGCGGGGTGCTTATATTCACATAAATACGGTACTTTCAATATTCCAGACACTGTATTTAAAAACTCCTTTAAAATTGCTGACCAGCATTCTTGAAAACGTTTAATTGCCTTAAAAGTGTTCGTTTTAAAAGATCAAAGCCATTTCTCACCTAATACACATTGTCTTGTAGCGTTACTTTTCCAGTTTATATGAAATTCAAAGCTGTACAAAGTAAAAGTCCTTTGTGTTTATCAGCATGTGTCGTGGCGTAACGGTGAGGGCGGAGACAGTGGCACTGGGCGGGTAGATGCTGCCTTCCTCCAGACTTTGTGGAGCGTGTCTCCAGTGTCTTCTGAGACTGTGGAGATGCAGGGTAGGATGCCCACTATTATTCATATCCAAATTGATTGCATTTTTTCTCTCACACTTGCATTTTCTTGTAGGGCACGTGAGAGGAGGAGACACTGTGCGTCTATTGCACGGACACACCGATGAGTGTTTAACCATTCCTGCAACTGAGCACAGACAAGACGAGCCTGGGTCAGGAAATACACTGTGATGAAGATTCACAAAAACTTTTCAAAAAATGTATTTCCTTTATATTATATTTTGCATTCTTTTTTCCCCAGATCTGTTCATTTTGAAGGAGGTTGTGGATGTCTTCAGGCTCGGTCTTTATGGCGGCTCGAGACCATGCATGTTGTGTAGGTCTTACTACACCGTACAGACTAATTACTCCATTACAAGTTAAAAGACCAATTCCAAGAAGACTTGAGTAAAAGTGTCAAGTTTTAAAAGAACTTAAGTATTTTATTTGTACTGAATTTAGGCTTGAAAAATACTCAGTAAGGTGAAAGTTAATTTAACACCATGCATGTTGTGTAGGTTTTACGGTACCTTATAGCTAATTACTCCAAGTTAAAAGTCACCAATTCCACAAAGACTTGGGTCAAAGTATCAAGATTTTAAATAACTTAAAGTATTTAATTCGTACTGAATTTAGGCTCGAATGGCACCCAGAAATGGGAAAAACTCTATATTTATGGGGTTTTATTCATAATTTATTTATAAGTTGCTTATATTTTTATGCTCCTTACAAGTACAAAGCAGCAATTGGTAGCAAGTGTAAGGAGACAAACAGTGGAGCGATGTCTCCTTTTAGGTTGAGTTTAGACCAGTTGAGCTGCAGAATTCTGAATTAAGATTATTTAAATACGGTGTCTTTTTTGTAGTTGGAGTGGTGGCCACATTCACTGGGGTCAACCGTTCCGTCTTCGCCATCTTACCACTGGATCGTATCTTGCCCTGATTTCTAATCAAGGACTTCAGTTGGTGGACAGAGATGGAGCCGATGTTAAAAGCACTGCATTTTGTCTTCGGGCATCTAAGGTTTGATCAATGTGGCTTGGGATGGTTTTTGCCAGGAAATAGCATGAAATGTTATTTTGTAGTTGTAATTCTCCAACTGGTTTGATAGGAAAAGAGCCAGGAGAGATGCAAACGTGAGAAGAGAAATGGCATGGGTGCACCAGAGATCAAGTATGGAGACTCTCTGTGCTTCATCCAGCATGTGGACACTGGTTTTTGGTTAACTTACAAGACCAGTGGATCTAAGAGACAGAAGGAGAGAGCGTGGAGACAGGTAAAGGAATTACATAGCGCTGTTCTAAGGAAGTTCAAATTTGCGTCAACAAATGGTTGGAGTAAAAGGTAGAAAGGCCGTCTCACTGCAAGGAGGACCTGTTTGAGACCCTAGTTTGAGTGTGCATGTTCTCCCAAAAAAATGCATTCAAACAATTGGTGTCGGGAAATTGAGCATTTGTGAGTAATGTGTCCTGCTCTGTGATTGGTTGGCCCACCTTCAGTCCCAGAGTTGCTGTGATTGGCTCCAGCTCCCCGTGACCCAGAAATAAACAAGTGGTGCAGAAGATGGATGTATGACCTTACATAAGCATTTGTGTTTGTTCTTTTAGGGCGTTTTGGAGGCAGAAGGTCACATGGATGATGGAATCACTCTGTCTCGCTCTCAGATGGAAGAGTCACACGCAGCTTGCTTAATTCGACGCTCTGCTCTTCTGTTCTCACAGTTTATTGAGTAAATCTAAAATTACAAATTGTCAATTTGTGATTAGGACACAAGCATGTCCAACTATCTATCTTCAAACTTGCAGGGAATTAGATGACGTGAGACAGAAGGACAACATTCCTGCTTCAGATCTTCGTGTTGACATGGTCCGTCAGACTCTTCAGGACTTGATTGACTATTTTCAGGAGAATGACTCGGGACAGAACCATGATTTCAAACAAGGACGTGATAAAGGCAAAAAGAAAAGACAAGACCTGTTCCAAGATGAGGTACGCTGTTTAACCACACTCCAAACATAAATTCTAGACAAGCCAAAAAACCTTGAATGTACACAAAAAATCTTGCTTTTTTCATACAAGATAAATTAACTAGTTTAAAATTAAGAATGAAAGATTAATTTGCTTGTTTTAACAAAATAGGACTTGTTTCAATCTGTCTCACCAAGTAACATTTTCTCACCCCATTGTCAGATAATTTTACTTGATTTAGGTAGTTTTTACTCATTTTGTTTTTTATTTTCTCTTTTTTTCATGTGCATTTTTCGCAGTGCACAACTATACTATTACCACAACTATGCCTACTACACTTCTACTTCTACTACTATTGCTACTACTACAAATAACTTTTTTAAAAATCTTATTCAGGGTATAATTACTTTATTGCTGGACTGCATCGACCATCTTCATGGTTACAACAATGCAGCCCATTTTGCCGAAGCAGCTGGAAAAGAAGCAGGAGAATCATGGGAAATGATCTTGAATCTCTTCTATGCACTGCTTGGTAAATGACGCATGGTTCTAATTTTAACTAGAACCTTTTTTGGCTCTTAAATCTGAATTCTGGGTTCTCGTTTCCACCTCAGCTGCTTTGATCCGGGGTAATCGGAACAACTGTGCCCAGTTTTCCAGATCCTTGGATTGGCTTGTCAGCAGATTGGACAGATTGGAAGCTTCCTCTGGTAAAATCTAATTTGAATATTTTCAAGTAAAGTTAAGTAAAGTAAAAGTAAAGTAAAGTCCTCATTTCTATTTGACCAAAATTGTGTTTTTATCCTCAGGAATTTTGCAAGTGCTCCAGTGTGTTCTAGAAGAAAGTCCAGAAGCTCTAAATGTTATCAAAGAGGGTCACATAAAATCGATCATCTCGCTTCTGGATAAACAAGGACGGAACCCTAAGGTGATGATGTGACAATTTTTTTGTGTGGCTTTTAAAATTTTTTTTTTGAATATTCTTTGCCTTTTCAGATATTGGATGTGTTGTGTTCCCTCTGTGTGTGCCATGGCATGGCCGTCCGCTCAAATCAACATTTAATTTGTGACACACTGCTACCAGAAAGAGACATTCTCCTTCAGACCAGACTAGTTAACCAAGTCGTGAGGTGACTATATAAACTAATTTTCCAAAAAAAAAATGGAATACACCAAAGCAGAACATGCATGTATTAATAATATAATACAGTAATATATATAATAAATATAATATTCAGGAAATAAATGTTTTTTCAAATGTCTAGCATCAGGCCAAATATCTTTCTCTGTGGAAGAGAAGATTCCGCCCAATACAAGAAATGGTACTATGAGGTGATCGTTGAGAAGGCGGAGCATTTTGTAGCGGGACAGCCCACTCACCTGCGAGTGGGTTGGGCCTTAATGGAGGGTTTCTGCCCCTCCCCCACCGGGGGTCATGAATGGGGAGCAAACGGAGTGGGAGATGATTTCTGTTCCTATGGCTTTGATGGACTCCAGCTGTGGACAGGTAAGAATAAGAACGTATTTTTAATTCATACATTTTAACTAAAGTAGAAATAAATATGAATGTATTAAATGTTGGCCAGGAGGTGTTGGCCGGACGGTCACCTCACCAAATCCGCACTTGCTGAAGGATGATGATGTCATCAGCTGCTGTCTTGACCTTAATGCAGCCTGCATCTCCTTCCGAGTTAATGGACAACCGGTTCAAGGGATGCTGGAGAACTTCAGCGTGAATGGACTGTTGTTCCCGGTGGTCAGTTTCTCCGCTGGAGTCCAGTGAGTGGCTTTCAAAAGCTTCTCCATGTTTCGAGAAAGTCACACAATATTACATATATTATTCTGCTACTGTTTATTTCTTTGTGTGAATTGTTTTTGACTAGGGTGTCATTGTTGGAGGACAAACTTTTTTTTCCCAACAGGGTGCGTTTGCTTTTGGGAGGTCAACAGGGCGAGTTAAGGTTCCTTCCTCCTGCTGGCTTCTTTCCATGTTCTGAAGCTCTTCTTCCCAAAACACGTTGCAAACTTGAACCGTGTCACGTACTAACAAGGAATCACACAGAATGTCAACGTGATCTTCTAGGACCTGTGGAACCAACCTGTCCAGTCACTTTCATACCTGCTCCTGTCGATATAAGCAAGGTTCTTTATATTCTTCTTATTTATGTTTCAAGTATTCATTTTTTTGGTGAATTACATGGTTTTGTCAAACTTGACTTCTCTCAGATTGACATACCTCCACAACTGGAGCAGATCATTGAACGATTAGCGGAAAACCTTCATGAACTCTGGCTTATTGAGCGAGTAGAGCAGGGATGGACCTACGGACTTGTGAGTAAGCTTAGAAACACATATTTCAGGAACAGAAAGTAGATATTGCTGTCTTCTAGACCAAAGATGAAACTAAGAAGATTCACCCAAGCTTGGTGGAGTTTCACAAACTTCCAGATCAGGAAAGAACTCATAACCTTCAGTCTTCTGAGGGCATTCTCAGGTTGGAATAGAGTTTTGGGAGTTGAATGAAGCAAATTAGTCATTACATAATTTAATTGTACATCTTCTGCTGAAGGACACTCTTGGCTCTTGGGGTCCATTTTGGGCGTTCAGATGATCATTCTGAGGACAACGTGAAATATGTTCGACTTTCAAACAGGTGCAATAAAACATAATCTCTCGAAAATATGAAGCGGGAGTGAAAGGTGAATCTTAAATCTCCTCATCTGTCCAGGTATGAACTGTGGAATGGATATAAACCGAGCCCTGTGGATCAGTCTTGCGTGGTGCTAACATCTGCTCAGGAAGAGCTGGCAAACCAGCTGGCTGAAAACGAACACAACATCTGGGTCAGAGAGTACGTCAAGCAAGGATGGAGTTACGGACCCATTCAGGTTCAGAATTGCATGCAAGAACATTGGTTCATTGAAGTCACCTTCTTGTTTAAGGCATATTTATGTCCTTGTTCTGCACTTTAGGATCTCAAGTTTAAGAGAAGTTCTCAAATGGTGCCTTTTAACCTATTGGATGAAAAGAGCAAACAGGCTGGTCGAGATGCCATGAGGGATGTGCTGGGCTCACTTTTAGGATATGGATACACTCTGGAACCACTGGAACAAGAACATGGTGTGCAGATGAATTTCATTTTTGAAAGTTTGATCTAACTCAAAACTTTTTTTTGCCTAGCCAGTGTAATGTAAAATGCTTTGATTTAGTTTAAAAATAAGTCTTGTAGAAACTACATTTCTTAAAGTAAAGTAACAATGTGGTTTGGAGCTGGAGATGGTGATGAGAAGAGAAGACCTTGTTTCTTGGATTGGCCAATGAGCTAATGAGAAGCTTGCATGTGCTGTACGCAATTTTTTACCTCTTTTAAATAATAATCTTGTTTCTTAAAAGGAGACAATAGATGCTTAAATAAGGTAATTGTTTGTAATGTAATTAACCATCAATGTGTCTCATTATGTGAGACCATTCCCATAACGGGAGGCGCTGTTGCTGCCTGTCTACTAAATTGAACAATAGAACAGATTTTCCACTTATTGGGGTCTCTTTATAAAGCAACTTATTTGAATAAGTTGTTTCTCTACCTAATTACACCTTGGTGGTCAAGACAAATGGGTTTCTGTTCAGATTTTATTATATAATGTTAGATGCTGTTATACACTATATTATTATTATATTTCAATTGTTAGTCCACAAGCCCCAATCAACAAAGAATGCGAATATTTGCATATATTAGGGTGGTGGTCTGTTATTCAACTCTTCCGAAGAGAAAACATGGAGAAAAAGTATAATTTGAGATTTCACTAATCTTTCTTACGCACATCAATATTCAATATGTATTTGTTGATTATATTTCACCTTGACGTCAACCCTGATCGCCATCTTTTCTCACCGCCATAGCTTCCGGTGGGATTCTGAAACCAGTGGGCGCAGAGAGATTTCGGATTTTTCGCGTGGAGGAGACGTTTGCCGTGCATCAGGGAAAGTGGTACTTTGAGTTTGAGGTCGTAACTGGCGGAGAGATGCGAGTGGGCTGGGCGCGTTCTGGATGTAAACCCGATGTGGATCTGGGAACTGACGATTCGGCCTTTGTTTACGAAGGCTCTAAGGTCTTACAAGAAGTTTCCTTGTGAATGTTTGTGCTTTTTTTAAAGTGGAAAAATAGTTTTTGCCGTGATTTAGGGGCAATGGTGGCATGCTGGTGCTGAGCAGATTGCTGGTCATTGGAAGAGAGGCGACGTGATTGGCTGTTTCTTAGACCTGACTTCCTGCACGATGATGGTCACCCTCAATGGAGAGCTACTGCTAAACAGTCTGGGCTCAGAAAAACTGGCCAAAGACTTCAATACCTCTGCTGGTGGGAACAAATTATGCTTATTTTATCACAATGTAGAGACAAGAAAATAAGCGCGGTAGATAAAAAAAACATAAAAGATGCCGACTTGTCGCAGACTTGTGCGAGTTAACGTTGCTTGTATTTTTGATACTCAGTACATGTGAAAATTAGCCAAAATACTCAAGTAAAGTAACACAAAATTCAATGTACTCAAGTACTTTACAAAACGGACTCACACAGAATTGGGAAAAACATAAAGTTGCACTCATCAAGGTTTTTGTCACGTGATTGCAATTCTAATCAAAACAATTGGAAAACTAATCAATGCTAGAAATGCAAATTAGATCAAGTCAGCTAACAGAACATGCATCATTTTTTAACCGCTTGTCAAATTTTGGGTCACGAGGTCACAATCCAAGCTCTTGTATTGAAGGCAGGGCACAGACCCTAGATGGGTGGCCAACCAATCACAGAACGGGACACACACACACAATTTTACAATACACATGGAAAGATCTTGACTATACGAATAAGATTGTACGAGATTCGGATACCCAGAGGATACCCACACAAACATCTAGAGAACATCTTATGTAAGATTTTCTTCCTTCCCTTGTAGGTTTCTTACCAGTTTTTCAAATGGGGATAAACCAGGTTGGTCGTCTGAATCTGGGACAGCAGACAAACTCCTTGAAATATTTTGCCGTGTGTGGTTCACAAGAAGGATATCAACCATTCGGTCTGAACACAAGCAGAAGTCTTCCTCTGTGGATGAACTGGAGAGAGCCAGAGTTTGTTCAAGTTCCTGATGATCATCCTGATATAGAGGTGGGTCGACACAAGACTTGTTGGGTCTTATCAGAACCAGATTGAGTCCAGCATTTGGATTTGTCTACCAAGGTATTCCATCCAGTTGAACGTGTTGGTCAGGCTCCATGTCTTAAAGTCAAACGGAAGTTCCTGGGACAACAGCAAGAGAAAGACGCCAAGAACATTGGGTTTTACCGTCTGAGTTTGCCAGTAGAATGTGCTCGGGTCTTCACCCCCCCAAGCGAGGTCTCGGCGCCCCCGGTCCGAGAGCCGGAAGAAGGAGAAGCCGATTCCGACTTTGAGTTGCTGATGAAAGCTCACAGATATGCAGGATCCAGAGATGAGCTCAACAATCACAAGGACAACACTCAGGAAAAGCCCCCCAAACTCAAGCATCGGTGAGTTCAGCCCCCTCGCTAACGAACCACCAAATAGTCATCAGTCTTTAAAATGATGGATTTAGGTTTCTGCTGAAGAGAAAGCCAGAGTTGAATGTCAGCCATTCCTCGGCTCGTCTGTTGGAAGAAGTTCTGGCCATCGAAAACGTCGAAAACCATCGATTCCTTCACTGCACCACGGTAGCCAATTAAATCGTTACGTTTTATTAAAAAACACTCCCATTTTCACTTCTGCAAATCCCATTGCAGTATTACTATTCGGTGAGGATCCCTTACTGTCAGGACCCTGCACATGTCTGGGTGGGCTGGGTGACCTCGAATTTCTACCATCGGGATATGACCTTTGACCTGGACAGTGTTTGCTCCGTCACAGTTACTCTTGGAGACGAATTGGGCAAAGTTCATGAAAGGTGAGGTGTCTTTATATCGCATGAACACAGTTGGTTTTAAGCGTGTGTGTGTGTGTGTGTGTGTGTGTGTGTCAGCATGAAGCGCAGCAGCTGTTACATGGTGTGGGCAGCAGAGGGCAGTAGCTTGTGCCACAGTCACACTGGCAGTGGCTTGGAGATTGGGTGTCTGCTGGACACAGCTACAGGGCTCTTGACATACACGGCTAATGGTAAAGAGCTTCATACATACTACCAGGTATGAAATGGGCTTTTCGACAACACCAACTTTGCCTTTTATTAATTTGATCTGAGATTTTAGTGTTGGTTGATGCCATTGTAGGTGGGACCTGGTTCCAAGCTTTTCCCAGCAGTGTTTGCTAAAGCCACAGACTCTGACATCTTCCAGTTTGAGCTGGGACATATTAAGGTAACACTGGTTCTGTTGGTTTCAACTGGCAGAATATGCCAATAGTTATAAATTCTGTGTAGCATACCTCTACCAGCACATTTAAGTTTACTTAATTATATACTGTATATTTTATACATATACAGTACAAATGTAATTTAATTGAAAATGCCTTAATTTGTCCCACAGCGGGGAAATTGTACCTTACAATAGCAATAATACTATATAAAAGAAAATAGAATATAAAAAGTATATAAACACACATCTGTATGGAAAAAAAACAAACGTACAATATATACTTATATCTATATGTTTTTTTTTTTTTTTACGTTATTTGATTGGATTTTTATCTTGATAATTTTGTATTTTTATACAAAATATGAAATTTTTATTTCATATTATATTTTATAACTACTGTTATTTATCATATTTCTATTCTTTATCTTCATTTTATTGTATTTCCCTTTTGCACATTTTATTGTATTTCCCCCATACCTATGTTTAAAAGCTGGTACGATCAAAAACACATTTCACTACATGTTGTGCCACACTATAACATGTATGTGACGAATAAAATTTGAATTTGAATTGATTTTTCAATTTATATATACATACAGTAATTATATTAATGTCACTTGTGTCTTTAAAAAATAAATAAATAAAAAAAATAAAACTTGCTACATGATTTCTCCACATTACTTTTAAGCACTAATTCATTTGAGCTGATCACAGAATTTTAACATTCAATTAATGGTTCTGGAAGATCAGCGTGTTGCATAGTTTCGTTTTAATCTCAATTAAAATCTAGTAATGAAGGCATTAGGATATGCTAATGACGCCACTGAAATCCTGGGAATGAAGCCATTAGGAGCGGATGACACTCTCGCTGGACCTGAAAGCCCAATGTGAAATGTGTTTTGTAAGACAAAGGCAGCATTGTTTTACTAAAATAAATTTTTTTGTTCACCCAGAATTCTCTGCCACTATCAGCGGCTTTTTTCCAAAGTGAAAGACGGAACCAGAACCCGTTGTGTCCTCCCAGACTCTGTGTTCAGTATCTAAAGATGGTTCGCTGGACCCGAGTACCCAACCACTCTCGGACGGTGGAAGTGCGTCGTCTGGAAGAGAGATGTGGCTGGAGAGCGTGTTGCTCTCACATCCAGCAGACGATGATGCTGCAGATACCCGAGGAGAGCAGGTTACAACCTTACATCATCCTACAAGTACCCAAGTACCACTTCACCAACTATGTACCACTTCCCCAACTATTATAAGTCATATAATATAAAGTTATATATTAAAGCATTAAGATAACAGAGATAAACATAATTCTTACTTACCGCATACATAATATACAAGATACGGCATACAGTGAAATGTTTGTTTTTTTTTTCAAAATTGTTCAGCATTTTAAAAATGGAGGTTTGCGGGAAAGAGAATAAATAAATGAGCAATAAAATACAATAAAAATAAAGATTAAAAAAACCCATAAAAATACAGTAAGAATAAAGATGAAATTAATATAATACAAAACTAAATGGTTGAGGTAAAGTGACTCAAGTGATCCAGGTAACTAGTGTCTAGTTTAAAGTGTCCAATAACCAGATTGAAGTGACCAAGTGTGGACAACTTGTGACCAAATGTTGGTCAGCTTCCTGTCTGGAAGGAGCTTTTAAAACAGTTAAAACTGTGAGAAGTGCCTTACAAATGCTCTGAACTTGGGAGCAGCTTTGACAGGAAGTGGACTAGCAGTTTCCACAGCTTCCCTCATGGTTGAACTCTTAAATAACCCTCCAAACTTACTATGAGCAAGTAAACACTGCGCGTGTCAGTGTAAACCCAGTTGCAGCAATAACATTCCCACTAGAAACGACAACACAAACAGAATCTAGAACGTTCTAACAGAAGTGACATGTATGTTCCAACGTGATTGAGATGCTCTGATGTCAGGCTTGTGTAACGCAGTAAAGATCTTCCTCTTCCAGGTGTGTGGACGTCCTCGAACTGTCTGAGCTCGGTGGTCTTCTGAAGTTCCACGACCACACACTGCGCCTCTACTCGGCCCTCTCAGCTCATGCAAACACGCATGTAAGCCACGCCCTTTGCAGCCACGTGGACCAATCACAGCTGCTGTTTGCCCTGCAGTGCCCTGAAATGCCCGGCCCTCTACGAACGGGTTACTACAACCTTCTCATCAACGTCTATCTCGATGCCCATGCCAGTGCTAGACAGACCATGAGCCACGAGTACATTATCCCCATGACTGGCACCACGCGGACTATTACACTCTATAGTAAAGACACAAGAATGCAGAGATTTCCAGGAAGTAATCCCAGCACTTCCTTATGGCCACGGATGCTCTTCACTCCGCCTTGCTTCGTCAATGTGGTCGATGAAGCAAAGACCAGGGGTTTTCGAAATTGTTTGCACCAAGACAGCCCAGAGTTTCCATTAGATGTTTTGAAAAGCGTTGCCTTGGCGATGCTGAAAGACGCTGTGAAAGCAGTGGCGCAGTGTGTCAGGGATCCAGCAGGGGGCAGTGTAGAACTCCTGCTGGTTCCTCTCCTTAATCTGCTACACACTCTTTTAGTGATGGGCGTGTATCAGGGGACGGAACTTGAAGCGGTTTTTAGTCTCATCCTTCCAGCCGATTACATGAAAGGGACATGTAGAATGAAAGAGAGGAATGGACTTGATGAGGGAGATAGAGAATATGACGGGAGACAATACAAGGAGAGTCTTCTTCAGATGAAGCTGCCAGAGGCTGTCAAAGTGCAGGTGGGTTTTACAAGAACACAGGGAGCGAACATTTTCATCTTCTCACCATGGTTTAATTTTCCATCTGAAAATGTGGCTCACGTCACGGCTTATTACAATTCAACAAAATGGATGTAGTGGAAAACACAATAGAACTGACAAAAAAATATTTGACCTGAAGTAACACTGTTTTTAGATCCCAATACTGATATTTACTATTAATTTTAGGATCACACATAATCTCATATTATGTGAATAAATAAAATTAATTATAATATAATAAAATATATAAAATAACAGTATTATTAATTTACACATTATTTTTAGCGTAATTTTATTAATTTAACATAACAACACATGTATTTTGAAGTACATTTTTAACAATGGATTCTTCAAATAAATAAAAAACATCAAAGACTAACAACTAATAAACCTATACATGGCTCACTCTGTAAAAACTGCAGATTGCAATTCTAGACAATGGATACAATGTAAAACATAATGGACTGACATTAAGAACATATTGTCAGTTTCATAATAGAAACTCTTTGAAAACTTCTTTGAAATTATTTTGTAGACATATCTCAAAACTATTGTTTCTTTAACAACGATTCCCGGCAACTATAAACATGTGAATTTAAACTCACATACTGATATTAACTATAAAATATAGAATGACATATAACCTCATAATTAAATTCCAATTTATTACTTTACATAATTATTTTTATATATTTTTTTTTTTTCATTTTTTTGAGCCAGCATAACTGGTTTGAAATACATTTTTCAATTAAAAAAAGACAACAATAATAATAAAAAAAATAATTAAATACGGTAATAGTAAAAATAGTGATCAATAAAAATTAGTGTCTTTTTGGAGCAGAAGCCAAAGACACTGTAAAATTTTCATGGAATTATTTTTATCTGTCATCCAAACGTTGAAGGTTCTGTCAATGGTAAGATGAAATCCTGTTTCAGGTGTGTCATCTTCTGAAGTATCTGTGCGACTGCCAAGTGCGGCACCGAATCGAAGCTGTGGTGTCATTCTCTGATGGTTTTGTTGGTCACCTTCAAGACAACCAGCGTTCTAGATACAAGGAAGTGATGGATGCGCTTCACATGTCAGCTGCTCTCACAGCCCGCAAAACCAAAGAGTTCAGATCTCCACCCCAGGAACAGGTCTGAGTTTTGTGCGTTCCTCATAAATGTATTCCTTCCTAACTTCAAATATCATCTATGTTCTCAGATCAACATGATGTTGAACTTCCGCCAAGAACGTCAGGAATGTCCATGTCCAGAGAATGTCCAAGAGCTTCTTTGGGAATTCCATCAAGATCTAATGAGTCACTGTGGTGAGCAGCTAAACACAGCGGCCGGTTGTTATGACAACCAGCATCATCTGTGTGGAATCATTAGGTCTCATAATGGCATTTATGTTTGTTTATTTTAGGAATTGAGACGGATAATGATTCTGAGAATGATGAGAGTGACCTGTCAATCAGGAACCACCTCCAAGGCTTCGTAGATAAATTACTTCATTTAAAGCGAAGAATGTCCGGGCAGACTGAGAAGATCGTGAACAAAGCCAGTAGGAAACGCTGCTTGATTTCTACAGTTGTTTAGTTCTTCTGCACTTCTTTAGGAAAAAGATGCACAATTGATTTACCATTTTTACGCACATTTTTTTTAATTTTAGACACTCAAAAACTTGGTGGATGCTTAAATTTGCAGATTTAAAATATGCGCCCCTTTTTACTCAAGTAATAGCACTGGTTTGATAACTACATGAAGTATAAAAGTAATAGTGTGGAAGCTGAAAAATGCCATTAAAATGACATTTCTAATGGTTTAAGACTATTTTTTTAATAAGGTATTTTGTTAGACTAAAATGTTCGCCATGTAATTACATTGAAAATTAAGTTGAAGTTCGTTTATATAGCGCTTTTCTTAGTCCCAGACCAACGCAAAATCACTTTTGTTTTTTTCAATTTTATTAAAATGACAAAATTACAATTATTACAATGTGCATTAATACATCACATAAAATCTTATCAAATCACAGTCGACTGGCACTGGCCATCATATTAGATTTTTGATACTAGATCCTTCTTCCTCTAGTCTCTCTGAAACAGCTGATATCAGACACCATGCTGGACTGGGCCCAGGAAGGAACCATTGAAGACCCAGTTCTGATGCGTGAGGTTTTCAGTCTGCTCCATCAACAGTACGCGGACTTGAGTGGTCAGATGTCTTCAGCCCTTCTGAAAACCTACTGCATCAGCCAGAGCTCTGAGGAAGACACACTCCATCTCCAGTGGGCCCTCGCACGCATTCGTTCCCTCCTTAGGGTCAGAATGGGTCACGAAGAAGAAGAACTCATGATCAGAGGACTAGGGTGAGAGAGCAAAGAAAAACACGACTGTGTGTGTTTCACGTGTCTGTAGATGTGGAATAAAACACGAAAGGTGGATTTGTCTTAAGTTTGTGATTTGTAAATCTTGTAGTGACATCATGAGCAATAAAGTCTTCTACCAACATCCAAACTTGATGAGAGCTCTGGGAATGCATGAGACCATCATGGAGGTTATGGTCAACGTTCTCGGAGGCCGAGAATCCAAGGTATTGTGTTTTTGTGATTCCTAAATGAACCTTTCAGGCCTGAGGTTGACTTGGATTTTTTGTTCTTCTCTAATCTGCCAAGGAAATCATGTTTCCTAAGATGGTCGCACACTGCTGCCGTTTCCTGTGCTACTTCTGTCGAATCAGTTGTCAGAACCAGAAGGCCATGTTTGATCATCTCAGCTACCTTCTAGACAACAGCAATGTTGGACTAGGTATGTGCTAGACAAGTACTGCCCAATTGGCGTCAAAAGTAGTCACATTCATTACTCAAGCAGTAAAGATACTAGAGTTAAAACAAGACTTCTGTGGAAGTCAGTGTCAACTCAACATTTTTACTCAAGTAAAAGAACTGGTTTGATAACTACTTGAAGTATAAAAGTGTGTAAGGTGAAAAATGCTATTAAAAATACCAACGCACTACTAAGCCTTAACAGTTTCAGTGTGGAAAATATGATTACTAGTATTGTAATGGGAGAAAAGTTATACTTCAGAACATTTTCATCAATGACCTTTAATGGAGTGATGTAACAAAATAACGTCAATTAATTTAATTTTTACAAACCAATAGAATGTCAGAATGATACCTGATAATTACGTCTCATCCAATCACAGTCAAGTTTACTGTAACCGGATGACACTATTTTTTGGACGTTTTTTATGGAGTATTTGCATACAAGTTTAAGGAGTAGTAAAGAGTAAAAAAAAGGTGAAAAAATTATTACTCAAGTAAAATATTAATAGTAGTAAACAGTACAAATAGTAGTTAATAGTACAAATAGTAACAACAATCTACATAAGTAAAGTAGCAAAGTAATCTGACTGATCTGGTGGCTTCATTAGTTATAAACCTTAACCTAGAAGATCACGGTGACTTTATTCTCAGCTTCTCCTTCCATGAGAGGCTCGACTCCGTTAGATGTGGCGGCCGCTTCTGTGATGGACAACAATGAGCTGGCGCTGACTCTAACAGAACCAGATCTGGAGAAAGTGAGTGTGCTGACTGATTTCTTTATCTCTCTTCCACATACACAGTCCCATGGCCTGTTGTAATCCAGCTGGCTCCTGCTGATCTGCTCTTTTTCTTGCTTTGTGAATGTGTGTTTGCACAGGTGGTTGTGTGTTTGGGAGGTTGCGGGTTGCGTAGTTGCGCTCTGCTGGTTTCTAGAGGATTCCCAGACATTGGCTGGAATCCTGTTGAGGGAGAGCGTTATCTGGACTTCCTACGCTTCGCTGTTTTTTGTAATGGTAAGACTTTTGGTCACCTCAAACACCAAACTTGAAGCGAATGTTCTACTAATCATAATAATTATGCCCATTAGCTAGTTTCACACGTACCAGGTTGTTTTGGAATTTTCAGAACATTTTAAAATTCCCAATATCTGCTACACTGCAAAAAATAAATTATTGACAAATCAAAAATTATCTTGAAATTAAACAACAAATCCTGTTTTTTTTTTTCTTACAAGATTTCAATTACAATTTTGAATTTTGAATTACTTTTACTTGATTACATTTTTTTTTTACTCATTTTGTTTTTTTATTTTCTTATTATTTTATGTGGATGTTTTGCAGTGTACCTACCCACAACAACATCGTTCCTACAGATAATATGGATCATTAAATTTGATTCTAAAGACATATTAGGACTCTAAATTTTCTTTTTCAACTGCAAAAAACATTTTCCAAGTTAAAACATTCCACGTTATCTACAATTGAAAGACAATACCGTCTTACTACATTTAAGATTAAATGCACAATGATATTTTCTCAATAATTCTCCAACTTCCTACTTTGCTTTCTGTTAAAATGGTTTTCTTGCGCTCTTACTCCAATTATTACGGTAAATTTTTATTTTCCCCATTAATGAGAAAATGCACAACAAGCGACTAAGCAAAAGACTCAATTTGAAGTTCGTTTTGACATTATTCATTCATAATAGTGAGTTTCTGTGATCACTTTCTGGTTTAAATTAGATACTTGTTTATTAGATTGAAATATTGGACCGAGAGATAATTTTTTTTAGATCATTGTAATCATATGCGTACAATGTATTTTTTGTGATTTATTTTGCTGTTTTCTTGGTACAGGTGAGAGTGTGGAAGAAAACGCCTACGTTGTAGTGAGACTTCTGATTCGCCGACCTGAGTGCTTTGGCCCCGCCCTGCGAGGGGAGGGCGGGAATGGTCTCCTGGCAACCATAGAGGAAGCCATCCGAATCTCCAACCAGCAGGATGAAACCTCCAATGTGCACAGCTCCAACAGAACTCTGTGAGCATCGAATCTCCTTACATGTTTTTGCCCAATTCCTCTGAAGCCAGGCCTCATTTCGCCCCACGTTTTTAGTGACACAATTGATGATGGTGGTGATGATGATGTCATCCATATGGGACACGCCATAATGACTTTCTACTCGGCGCTGATTGATCTGTTGGCTCGCTGTGCTCCGGAGACACATGTAAGTGTTCTGGGATTCCCACTGGGAAAGGTGGATAGAAGCCTAGAAAAGATCACGTTGGAAAAGACTTATTGGTTCTATCTGGCTTTTAATGCACAGTCAACTTTCATTAAAGGTTCTTTGAGGTTCTTCTAATGGGAAAGTTTGTGTCTCCTGCAGCTCATAGAAGCAAGAAAAGGCGAAGCAATACGGATCAGAGCCATCCTCCGCTCTCTCGTACCCAGACAAGATTTGGAGGGAATCATCACAATTGGATTCAGTCTGCCATTCATAGATGCTGGTAAAGTTAACTTCTTGTCACAGGTTAACAGTGGTGTAAATGACTTGAGTGAATTGGCTTTGTTACTTTACTTAAGTATTTTGGCTACTTTGCACTTGATCTGAGTATCAACAATATTAGTAACTTTTACTCTCTACTTGACTAAATGTGAGATTGAGTGTCTGTACTCTTTACTCCACTACATTTGAATGGACACGTACTGTTACTCTTTACATTGTGAAGTTGCCATATTTTTCATCCGGGGTTAGTTTCTTGGGAGATCATCGCCATCTGCAGGATGGTGAAGGTACTGGATGCTATTTATCTGCTAATTATTGTGAACGTGAATTAGCGGTGGCACTTTTTTGCACATTTGAGTTTGACTGAATGTTTTTTTATCTCAGTTTTGTTCTGCCATTTTGAAACATTGAGGGGATACATTTCATTTCTATATTAGGAAAGAAAACCTCATACAGTTTCTTTTGTTTCCACATTTCTTGGTGTGTTTTTTTTCCAAGCATAAATTCAGTACAAGTAAAATCTGTAAGTTCTTTTAAAATTGGATACTTTACGACTTTTACTCAAGTCTTCTTGGAATAGGTAACTTGTAGCTTGTAATAGACTAATGTTTACAGTAAGGTATTTGTACTTTTACTCAAGTATGATTTTCTAGTACTCTTTACAACTCTGCAAGTTAATATAAATTCCTTGTCTTCGTTTTTTAAAACTTAAAATTATGGGTATTATTTGTGTTAACTTTCCTATAAACAACAAGAAGTCACATTTCACAATATATAAAACTGGCAATTCACTAAAGCAAACATGATTAATTGGTGTTTTGAAACGTGTTGCTTGCAGACGGCCTTGTGGTGGAGCCAGACATGTCTCGGATATTTTGTCCGGATCACAAAGCAGCCATGGTGCTGTTTTTAGACCGAGTGTACGGAGTTCAAAACCAGCACTTCCTGTTACGAATCCTGGAGCTTGGCTTCCTGCCTGACCTGCGAGTGGCGGTTCACATGGATGCTGTGAGGATAACACCCAAAGAAATCTTCTTAAAATATGTGTGTGTGTGTGTGTGTGTGTGTAAATTTACAATATTCAATTTTCAATTAGAGCACAATTTTGATACGGCCCCTAGTGGCCATATGGACAATCTCACCCTCTTTCACTTTCACATCTACAGTTTTCTTTTCTCCTTTTCTCCGCAGGCTGGTTTAGGAGGCACAGACATGGCACTGGCCATCAATCGATACGTATGTGTTTCTGTGCTTCCGTTACTCAGTAAGAATTCATCGGTCCTTTGCGACTCTTCCTCACTGGAAAGTGGGACAGTGAATGGTCTCCTGGAGGCAGTTTACGGCCTCTCCAAGGTCAGTGGTCTTACCAAAGCACAGAGAGATGCCATCCAGGACTGTCTACTAGCTGTGTGCGGGTGAGGATGCCAGGCAAATAATGTGTCCTAAGAATGATTCCCAAAAAAATCACATTTATTATTACGATTTGTGGCCTACAGAAAGCTGAAGCCCTCGATGTTGCAGAGTCTGCTGCGTAGTCTCGTGTGTGATGTGCCACAGCTTTCGGCAAATGCCAAGATGCCACTCAAGGTCCAGCTCAAATGGAGTCAGGTTTAGCTTCAAAGGTTTAATATTAACGGTACGTGCTTTTTTTTTTTTAGCTTTTGGCAAACCATTATGAGGAAAGCAGGAAGTACTACTACCAGAGCGATGGATGGGGCATTTCGTCTGCCTCGGAAGAGGAGCTGCGCCTGACCAGAGAACTCTTCTGGAGGATATTTGATGCTCTTGGTAAAAAGGTAAGACTGTTCTTGTTAATCCTATTATATATTTTTTTGTTTTTAAGAATGATTCATCTCATTCATTTTCACATCGCTTTTCCACAGACGTATGATGAAGAGCTATTTCAATTGGCTCTTAATAGTCTCAGTGCCATTGCCGGAGCGATTCCTCCTGGTCACCTTGACCAGAGCTGCATTGGGGGACGAGACGTAGGAATGACGGCAGAAAAACGACTTGATCTTCATCCATTGGATACTTCAGAGTAACATTTTCTGTATATTAGCTGCCCAACTTTGAGGGTCTCGAACCAAGAAAAGCGCTATATAGATAAAAATTTCTACGCGCCATACATCGCCAGAAATGCTAAATATTAATCAATAAATCTAACTTTTTAATCAATAAGCTTTAACATTTTGAGATTAAAAATGTTGCAGGAATTGTATGCACTCCAGATTTTTTTTATCCTTACTAACATATTTACGTGAATGTAATCACGCCTTTTTTTTTTTTTACAAATTTGAGACGGTCAAAAACTTTTGGTGTTTATAATTGCCAATTTTAAATATAAGCGCATGTTTAACATATTTTAAGTCAGGGTCAGTCACAAAATAAATGGAAACACTTGGGTGTGCGTTGTGTCCTATTTTTTTTTTTCTTTAAATAATACTGTAGTTCCGGAGGCAGTTGTGCAAATAAGATTTTATTAGCTCAATAACAGAAATAAAGAAGCATTAGCCACGCGGCGACATTTAACAAGGACAAAATAACACTGGATAAGTAAGACTAAATACAGTCAACAATATTTGAATAGACACACCATATTGTGTCCGGTAGATCTGCGCTAACGGCTAACAGCTAGCGCCTGAAAACGAGACCAGCACGCAAAAGCTTCGGAGGTGAAAGAAACCAGTTCAAAAAGATGAACACCGGAGTCAAACTAAAATCTAAGTGTAATCACAATCAATCAAAAAATACATTTTAAACAGTAATAAGAGAGAATTAAAGTATTTTAGCCAGAAATGTAGATTTTTGGGAATTTTATTGGGATTATTTAGTGCCTAAAAATCAGGGGTGTGCTTCAATTTTCAGGGTGCTTATATTCGCGTAAATACGCTAATTCATCACCTATTTTTTTTTATCTGCAGTGTGGCCGTTCCAGATAATCTTGTCTCTGTGGTGAACAAATACGCTGAGCATACACATGAGACGTGGTCTTTGGAGAAGGTATATGTTTAAAATGTAAAAAAAAATAATGTAGTTTGTTAAAAAACAACATTAGAATTGAATCTGGCATTGTGCAGGTTTCTAGACAATCAGGATGTTGTAAATGTTATTTCCTTTCAGTTTGCTCATGGTTGGGTTCATGGAGAGCAGCTTTCTGAATGCTCCAAAGTTCATCCACTGCTTAAACCCTACAGAGCTCTGTCTGAGAAGGTGCTCGTGCTTTTCTTATCGTGTTCTCACCTGTTTCATCAGACACTAACACGTAATTGTATTTCAGGATAAAGAAGGTTATCGTGGGGCCATTAAAGAAATGGTGAAGTGCATGTTGATGTTAGGATGGACCATTGAGAGATCAAAAGATGGAGAGACACATGGCTGTCAAAACCCAGCCAGGGGAATTTCACAATCTGGTCAGGTAAGGAAGTAAGAGTGTGTGATTGCTTTGAATTCACATTTTTATTAAGCAAATGGCAAGTGTGTATATGCACACTAAGATATTACAATATCTCTTTTTCTCCAACAGCGCCACAATTATTAAAGAATGCACATATGAACTTGCCACAACCCCGCCCACCCCGAGATTAGCCCCAAAATAAGCAGTCATAATTACCGTATTTACGGTACCCCCAAAAGCACCCCCAAAATGTTTTTCAGGTAGAATCTAAAAATGTAAAAAAATTAAAAAAAAATAACAAATAATATGTAAGTAAAAATTGACGCCCACCGCTGCAAAAGGACGACGTATGTCCGTTTATTTGTGATTGCTCCTGATTTGAAATATGGAAAAATTGGCTCTTATATTTACGTGGATATTTGAAATTGGGAAAGAACCAGTCTAGACAGGAAGATTAATAGTATATCAAAATTTGCCTTTTCTCTATCAGCAAAACAAAAAAACTAAATTAGAGAAAATAACACACACACATAAATGTGTGATTGTTAGAATAAAATCATTTACTTGGGACTGTTTTAAAATCCTAAAAGTAACTGTGTTTGACAGTGTTGTATGTGAAATAAAAAAGTCACAATGTATTTGACACAATTCATGTTCAACTATAGGAATAAAACTTCCTGTTTTAATAGCTTATATTATAATGGGCACCAAGATTTCACACTTTGCACTGACCTTGACCATAGATAAATTCTTTGTGGCTTGACTTTTAATGCATCACGCGCTGGACAGGGATATATGGAAGCCTTTGTCCAGGCAGGAATGGCTGATCAGCTCTTAGAGGCTTTTAAAGTGTATTACTAATTCTAAAAGTAAAGAAACACAACCTGGATTTGACTGATTTCCGGTGAAAGCTCATGTTTTTTTCAAGCAGCTTTCGTTTGAAGGAGCGTCCACCTTCAGTCCCAAGCCGGTGGACACCAGCAGCGCCTCTCTGACCTGGGATCAGTTTGTAAGTGGACAAGATGAATCGTCACAGTGATAAACATCTTCACTTTGAAACTTCTCACAAGTGGAAAAAGAAAACGGTCTGATGCTTGACAAATCACACAACGTACTTTGGGATCCATTTATAAATTGGTTGTAATGCAGTGGCAGGCAGCTCTTTACATTAACTGGATTAAATGTGAATGCACTTTCCTCTGTTGCTCAAGGCCATGGCAGAGCAGTTGGCAGAGAATTATCATCACATCTGGGCGGCCAGGAAGCTGCAGGAAGTGGAGAGGAAAGGTGTGTGTTGCTGAAGAGAGGCAAAGCTGTTAAGCACACTGACACTGCAGAAACTCAATAAAACTTTTATTTGCAATGATGGCATTTAGGTATAAAGATAAATAAAAAATAAAAAGTAATATACGTATACAGTATGTGTTTGTGTATATTATATTATATTATATTATATTATATTATATTATATTATATTATATTATATTATATTATTTTTTTTTATAATTATTTAATATGCAATATAATATAAAATTCATTTTTTATAATTAGAGCCTGTCTCCATTAGACGTACGTTTCTATTAAATGCCTAGTCGTCTTTATAACTTTTTGAAAAACGCCCCGGCTAATACTAGAAGATATACGGTATACTGTATATAAAGTATATGTGTATATATACGTATACACAGTATCGTGAATATTTTATATTAATTGAGCGAATAGAGCTATTTCAGTGTTGCGCAACCGTTCAGAAAACTTATAAGGGCCAATCTTGACTTGAATTTTTTAATTTGACTATGTATTTTTCAGGCTTTGATGTATGACACAGATATGAAAGTGAAAATTATACTGTATTTAGAATTTGTCTAATTGCTGAAATTATGATTTGTGAAATTTTATTTATTGCAGCTTTTTTTCCAGGAACCAGTCTAGAATATTCTGGCCAAGATTTGTTACATATTTTCTCAGCACAGAGGTTTTTGTTAAATTTTGGTAGAGATTTTTTTGTTTATCAAATGTGTCCTTCAGATGCGTCTGAAGGTCTTCTTCGATTGATTCTACTATGTATTTGCTTACAGTTGTTACGTCTTGTTCTGAAAAAAATAAAACGTTAAATAAATTACTTTTAATTATTTTTAAATAAAACAATAGGTGGAAGTAAAAAGTAATAGAGCAAACCGCGTTTTATACGTTCATGAGCCAATTGTGGCCCACGAGCCGCAGGTTGTGCATCACTGATCTAATCCTTCTAGAGCTTTAAATCTTTAAGAGCTTTACAGCAATACACATTAAGCACTAATGCAGTGGGTGTTTTATGCTGACTGGCATTTAAGTCTCACTTGTCTAATTTAATTCACTGACTTTTATTGATCTTTTAAGACAGTGATGATTGAGCCATTGTTTTTTTGTCACCAGGAGGGGGCAGCCATTCTCTTCTGGTGCCATACGATGCCCTCAGCCACAAAGACAAGAAGCGAGTCCGAGTCAAAGCTCAAGATGTTCTGAAGTTCTTCCACATCAATGGCTTCTCAGTGAAGAGGTAAGGACTCGTAACGCAGACTTTGGATTGGCCTGGTCAATGTGTGTGGCTTCTCTCCACAGGAGCAGAAAGGAGGCAGATGTCGACTGTCCGGCCATCGCCAGCCGCTTTGCATACAGTCTTCTCCAGCGAGCTCTCTGTGCCACTGTACGAGCCCATGACATGATCCTGGAGCTGGGTTTGTTAAGCTCCACATCATTGCTATGTGTATTTTTTAACCCTTGTTTGGCTTATTCAATCCACCCGATGGTGTTTCAAATGTTTTGGAGCCACCAGAAACCTTCATCATGGCTTGATGTGATGTCTGTGTTTCTTAGAGATCTTGCAGGGCCGAGGACAGATTAACACGGTGGAGAAATATCCCAGCGAACAGCAGATTCAGTTCTACGTTAAGGTCAGACATCTGTTCAATCCTATTCTTTGGATCGGAACTTCACATCGATGAGCCATGAAGGACACTTCATTACTGCAGAGTCCAGAGTCTGTCTGATTTACACAACCGCCTGATTTCTTACCTAATCGATCTTGAACTGGTTTTCAGATTGTTGAGTTGTACGAGATTAGTGCCAAAATTTACCAAAGAAACTAACAAAAATAACGAAAATTTCAAAGAAACTTTTTTGTTTGTTTCTCCTTGCAACATTCACATTTTCGTTTGGACTTTTGGCACTAGTTTCACAAGGGGGCGGCCCTTACTCTGATTGGCTGGTGGGAATGTGATTGACAGCTCTTGACCAGGAAGTGGGGTCGAGTTTAGCGAGCGCTTAGACACATTCCAAATCGGAGCATGTTTGTTGGCGCAGTATCTGTCCCTTTGTAGTTATGGCTTTTGGGATTTCTGGGGCATCTCCTCAGTGCCAATTGATCGCCCGTCATGTTTCACTTTTGTTTGATCCAATCGGCCGGTCCGTTCCCACATGAAGATCAATAGCGGCGTTCTGCAGCTTCCATGAGGGCCCATCTCAATCCTTCATATTTCGATGTTTATTTCAGCTCAAAACTTTGCTGGTGCTTTTGTAAAAAATGTTCTCTGATTCTCCATCTTAATTGAAGCTTCTTTTTCCCGTCTCAGGTTGTATTGCCACTCTTAGATCAATACTTCAAAAATCATTACGTCTACTTTCGCTCCACTGCGATGTGTATCCTTGGAGACGGCTGCCAATCCACCAGTAAAGAAAAAGAGATGACATCCAGGTACAGCGAATACTGATAACAGAGACAGCTCGTATATTAGATAATGCCGGGTTCAGCTTAGGATTGTGGAAAATGGATTATTAGAGGCACTAAGCTGTTAGAAAATCAGTGTTTTATTGACATGTCGAATTATTCAATTCGCTTTATCGAAAACGTGGACAGCCTAGTCGGGTTCTTTCCTCTTGGGTTTCCACCGGGTCTCCAGTTTCCTCCCACAGTACAAAAATGGGAGTTCAGGAGAATTAAAGTGGAAAATTGGCCCTAGGTGAGAGTGAAAGTGTGAGTGTGTGTGTCCTGCTCTGTGATTGATTGGTAGAAATAGAAAAAGGATGCTTGGATGAATCAGGTGATTTTCTATTGAGAATATATCAGTTCCATGACAAGTGTATCTCTCCGTTTCACCTTTGCTTTTCCGTCATTATAAGTGACCTTTCTTGGTTTTTTTTCAATCCATCTATCTCTCTTGTCTGTTCACTTATTCCCATCACTTATGTTGTTTTTCCCTAGTTTGTTCTGTAAAATCGGAGCTCTAGCCAGACGCAGAATCTCTCTGTTCGGTAAGACGATGTGTGCGGGCGACTTTCTGAAAAATCTTTGTGATAAACGCTGTGAATGTTGTTGGTCTGGTGTGATCTCTGCTTTAGCCACTGCTTTCTCCTCACCACCGTTTTGTAAATCCTCAGGTCTTCATTAATTTTATTAACCCACTCGCCGTAGAATCATAAATCCGGAGCCGGTGCTTTATTCTGGTTTAATCAGACTGAACTTTCCTCTTAGGAAATAATATCCTCGGTCCGGTGAGCTGCCTGAAAACCCTGGCCCAGTCCCTGGATGGAAGGTAGTAATAATGGAACAAACACGTAGTGGGCATTTTGTTTGTTTATTGAATATATTACAATGATTCATTCTAGAATATCTAAATAGCAATGCTTATTAAATGTCTTGCTTCTGGGTAAAAAGCATCTATAAATCCATTCATAGAAGCAACTGAGTGTGTATATATATATATATATATATATGGGCTGTCAAACGATTATTTTTTTAAACTAAATAATCACATTTCCCTGAACAAATTAATCACGATTAACCACAATTAAATGACTGAATCTTGCAATATTGGATATTTAGGTGTAATATGTAAACTCAACGCTAAATAATTTAGCGATTTGCAATTTTGGTCTTACATATAAGTGTTATACATCTTTTGAAAGTTTGATGTACCTATTTTTTTTAGGTTACACTCCTAATGAAAACAGAACATTGTGTGTTTTGTAAGAAAAAAAAATAATGATAATAATAGTAATAATAATAATAAGTATATAAATGTAAATAAATGAGCAGATGATGAATGCAAATGTACACTACTCAAAGGTTTGGGGTCACTTTGAAATTTCCTTATTTTTGAAAGAAAATCACTCCAGTGTTTTAATGGTCAGTGTGTTTGCTAATTGTGTCAGAAGAATAATGGATGACTGTAAAACCCTTGTTTGATCACATTAGCGCTGCTGGAAACTGTTTAGCTGGTTAAAGAAGCTATCAAACTGCATCACATTTGTGGGTCAATCAAACGCTCAAAACTGCCAGAACTTTCATATTTTCTATGCATTTTACATTTCATGGTGGCAAATAAAGTGTGACTTTTCATGGAAGCCATAAAATTATCTATGTGATCCCAAACTTTTGAACTGTAGTGCATATACATCAATATAAATACTTACAACCCACAAACATGTAATACTTGGATTTAAGGGTAAAGCCGAAGATTAGCTTGAACTGAGCTGTTGGTTTTCTTCTAGAATGGTGATGAACAGTAACAAGGAATGTGTCCGAGCATCGCTGGTGTGGTTCTTTGAAGCGGCTGCAGAGGATCTGGAGCTGATGGTGGATGTGGTCCAGCTGGACCGACTCCAGTGCGGCGGAGACGGAGAGGTCGTGAAGTACAGCACCACGCTTCTGATTCCAGCGCTCACGTCTGTGTTCCAGCAGCTCCATCACAGCCACGCCGACCAGGGACTGACCGGTACCAGAGAAACCACACGCTCATTACGTGATTAATGAATATATTAGTGTGACCTATGATTAATGGACGCACGGGTGGAAAATAAATGGTAGCCATGGAAAGGCAAAGGGAAAATATTCAACTGTGTCATGCAGATGTTTTCCATTTTCTCCCGTCCTTATTTCCTGTGATCAGAGGTCTATGGTACTTGAGTCAATGTACTTTGGTACTTTACTTAAGTATGTTTTTGGCTACTTCGTACTTGTATCTAAAAATATAAGCAACTTTTACTCTCTACTCCACTGCAATACTGATTGAGTAGCTGTTATTATCACTCCACTACAATTGAATTGACACTTACTGTTAGTTGTTACATTTTGATTGTGCGCGACAAACCATAATTGATTTTTATCGCGGTTTCTTTTCTTATGCGAACGAGGCGATTTTGCAATCTATCGTCTGCTGATGATGCTGGAAGCTAATTGTGAATTAGAAACCACATGAACATGAATTAGAGGCGTGAATGTATGTGAATTTAATGTTAAGTTATACTATACAGATCTTCCCAGACTTTACTGTGGTTTTGTAATGTTACCAAGCCTAACATGGCAAGAACACTTGGTGCAACGTGAATGGACGTGATGTCTATTGTAGGCAATGACTTAAATTACTTCAGTAGAATCACATCAAAGTTACAGTAGCTCTGATTTTTTTTTTTTTATGATTATATTTTTGTTCTTTATTTTGTTTCAACATTTTTTAAACAAAATTTTTTGAAAAAAAAAAAATATAATTTCTGTATTAGAAAAAGTAAAACCTCATGAATAGTTTTTTTTCCACTTTTCTTGGTTTTATTTTAGCCTAAATATAGTATGAGTAAAATAGTCAAGTTGTTTTAAAATTTGATGCTTTGCTACTTTGACTCGTCTTTTTTACAGTGATGACTTTTTACTTGTATTGGAGTAACTTATACAGCACGTATCCGTACTTTTACTCAAGCATGGTTGTCTGGTACTCTTTACAACTCTGCCTGTAATTGATTTTGAGGCTGAAGTGCGGCGTTTTGCTTTGCTCTCATTCTCTGATGATAAACCTGATCTGATATCACGTGTGTTTACCTTCTGCATCACTGTCTGTGATAACAACTTGCCGCGCAGGACATTTGTAGAACAGCGAGGGTTAAACTCTCCAGCTCTTGTGCGAATTGATTACCATTTTATTAGGGAGAGAATTCTCGTCCTTTTACTCCTCTTGTGCTTTTTTTTTTGCTCCGACACACGGAGGCCTTTTTGTTATTCATGCATTCTGCTCCTCTAAAGTGGTTAGAAGATTTATCCTGATTTGTGCAGCTCTCATTAGTAAACGTGGTTGTGTCACGTGATGTTCTCTGTTGTAGTGGACGAGGTGCAGAGCTGTTGTTTCCGGATTCTCACAAGTCTTTACGCGCTTGGTACCTGCAATGCCGGCGTTATGGAAAGGTAAAATGCAGAAATGCTTTTTAAGAAAGAAAGTGATGCATTGGCGCTAAATGCTGGGGCAAAATGTGATGTGAAATACAAATATTTCACTATGGTATTTTTACAAGATCATATACTGTACACACTATTGAAAACCTTTCATTGTGATATTTTTCAAAAAATAATATACTCTCTGCGCGTGTATTTTATATTTATATATATATAAACACAGTATATGCATTTTTTACATGATGTATTTTGTATATATTTTTTAAAGAGTAAAAGTTATTATTTATATAAATGCAATAAAAAAAAGAATCACACTTTTTCTGGTGAATTATGTGTTTTAGTATTTTATTTTTATTATTGTGATGTTTTGCTTTTACTAATTGCCCAAATGAATCATGTCATTAAAGTAATTGCAGTTTATAGTCGAGTTTAGAGTTTAAAGCTGTAACTGTCGAGCTGATTTTCATACTGCGTGACACCTACATGTATTTCTCACCTTGAAAGTTGTAGAAACTTTCAGCAAAACAAGTGTTTCTGACAGATGAAAATCAATGACCTTCAAATATTGATGTCAAAACTGAGGTGGTGTCTGATTTAATGTTTTACAGGAATATTTCCAGCTTCTTCCACACTTTTATTTCCATCGTGATTTTTGTCTCACTACATTTTGCAACTTTGAATCGATTTCCAACAAATGATCAACATCCACTGATAGAAAACTGATTACAATTCAGCTTATATATTATTTCTATTATTTATGACTTTATATTTTATGAGTTTTTAGTCAGGTTGGTATTTCGGTCTTGTGATCAGTCAGCATTTCTTCACTCACAGGCATCGCTCGGCCCTGGGAGAGTGTCTCGCTGCTTTATCTGCTGCCTTTCCACTGCGTTTTATGGAGCCCAGTGACCTTCATCCCCCGTTGTATAATTTGGGTAATAAAGCTCATGAAGGTAAGGGCAAGGCAAGAAACATTCACATATCCTTGCCTCATGCATTTCCATCATCTACCAGCAGAGAAAGCCTGGAGAATCCTTCCCTCCCTCCAGGAAGCTCTTGCGGAGGTGGAAGAAGTAGCTGGAGCTGGAGCAACAGTCCGCCATTCCCTTTTATCTACGGCCACGGAGGTGACACTCCCTCTGTTGTGTAGCTATATATCCCGATGGGTTGAGGAGGAAGCCCACCAGGAGGACCACCAGCCCTCAGTCACACCTCAGCATGCCAACGCCGTGCTAAGTCATGTTCTCTCCATCATCCAAGCCCACTTAGGTTCTGCTGACAGTGGCTGGATGAAGCGTCTGGCAGGTGAGAAGAACGGTGGAATCTGAAGAGCACTACGTTTGAAAGCGTGATATACGTCCAAATTATGAAACAAGTTGTGTTTAAGTATTTGAGTAAATGGACTTTGTTTCTTAAGTATTTTTTGCTGGGTTTTTTTTTTACTTGTATCAAAAATATAAGCAACTTTTACTCTCTACTTGACAAAATTTGTAATATTGAGTGTCTGTACTCGCTGATGCACGGTTAATTTATTAGGCGAGATGGACTTTTTGTTCCTTTTTTATCTATTTTGTTCTGCTATTTTAAAACATTGTTTAAGTTAAATTTCATTTCTAATTTGTGAAAAAAAATCTCATAAATAGTATATTTTTTCACATTTCTTGGTGTTTTTTGAGCCTAAATTCAGTAGGAATAAAATAGTTTTTTTTTATTTGATACTTAAAAGATTGGATTCTTGGAATTGATGACTCTAAATAGAATATGTAAGATATCAGTAGTTATACTCAAGTATGATTTTTTATGCTACTCTTTATTCCTCGGTATGAATATTTGTGTGAATATCTTTGAGGTCTTAAACCATTCCTCTTTTTTAAAAGTGTTCTGCCAGCCGATCATCAGCAAAGCTGAGTCCTCTCTCTTAAAATCCCACTTTCTGCCTCTGATGGAGAAGTTGAGGAAACGGGCTGAGTTGGTGCTGATGGAGGAAGAGAATTTAAAGTTGGAGAAGAGTGGTGATGTCTCAGAGCGAGAGTTAGAAATACAGGAACGATTTGCTGTGTTGGTGCAGGACATCTACGCGTTTTATCCTCTACTCATACCATTTATTGATCTTCACAGGTAAAGCTTTTTTATGGTTTATTTTGTTTGAATTATACCTATTATGAAAACTTGAAAGTTATTCTCTGGATAATTCCCGACAGAATGCGTTGGCTGAGAGAAATGAACCCAGAAGCGGAGGAACTCTTCTTTCTAGTTTCAGAAGTCTTCATCTTCTGGGCTAAATCTCATGTGAGCAGTCATGTAAAAGATGACACGTGACATTTCTAATATTCAATATCTTAAATCTGGTAATTTAAAGGATTCTATCTATGGAAATTGAATTTTTTCTTCTAAATGAGATACATTAATATTCTTTTTGAAAGCTGAGATTTAATGACTTTGACCTCTTTTATATACAACGATGGCCATTTTTAGAGTTGTTGTGAACATTTTGTTTGTGGATTTATTTTTTTAAGTAAAAGAATGTAGATCAGTAAAACATATTAATTTTTGAATTTATTAAATTTTTATTTTTAGTTATTTATTTATTTATTTTTATTTTATTTTTAATATTATTTATTTGAATATACGGCCGATTACTAAGAAAGTCTGCAACCTTCTCAACATTTAAAAAAGCACTAAAAACTGAGCTCTTCCACCAGCACCTTAACACTGATTAACAAAAAAACAACAAAAAAAACTTTGTCTTGTGTTTTTTGTCTTGTGTTCACTGTTTTTGTTGACTGTCATGCTGTTCTGTCTAGTAAGTTTCCTTATATAGACTGTGTTGCTTTGGATAAAAGCGTCTGCCAAATGACTGTAAAGTAAAGTAAAGTAAAGTAAAGTAAAGTAAAGATTACGATTTACGATCTATCTATCTCAATATTTATTGAGATATTTATTATATAATCAGAATTTAGATATTACACTTATTATTACAATTTTCAAAGAATGTAAAGTTCATATAATGCTCTTTTCTATTTTGTAGAATTTCAAATGGGAGGAACAGAACTTTGTGGTCCAGAACGAAATCAACAACATGAACGTCCTGATGAACATTATCAAAAGCAAGATGAAAAAGGTCTCAGTGACGTTCTCGTCTCCTGAGCTGAAATCCGCCACATTTTTACGCTTGGGAAAAAAAAAGCAATTAGTCCTTGACCTTTTAACCTGGAAGCCCACAGCCCACACGTTGACTTTAAACGCTGCCCGCATCATTATTCAACCTAAATATGCTGTTCAATAATATCGAACGATGGTAGATTGTCTGTCTTCTTCCTCAGGGAGGGATGTGTAACCAGGAGAGGAGGAAGATGAAGAGGAAAGGTGACCGTTACTCCACACACACCTCTCTCATCGTGGTCGCAGCGAAAAAACTCCACTCGGTTGCCATGAGTCTACGTTGCCATGGAAATCAGAGTTTGATCCACCTGGCCAGAATCCGTTTGTCTCAGGTTGGGTTGTTTTTCATACTGATCAATACCGAGAGCAAAAATTGACACAACAGATTGATTTCCTGGCTTGAGAATATTTGAATCAATGTCCCACCAACCCAATGTTAATCTGACTTTAGAAAGAGACGGAGGATGAGGTCAAAGCGTTCATCAGATGCAGCCCACCTCAGGTGAGCCCATAGACGCCATTCTGGTGATGCTTCAGAGGAAGTCTCATGTTCTTGTTCTCTTAGGATTTGGGTGAAGAACAAGTGGAGAAGGTTTTGAACATCGCCCGTGTGCTTTTTCATCTCGATCAGGTGAGTCTCAATGTTCAGAAGTGGAGGATTAGCTCCCACATGCTGTTGTCGTCATGGGACCAGCATCTGAACATCTCAAGGTCGTTGGTCTAAAACAAAACTTTGTCAGGTGGAGCATCCTCAGAAGATGAGACGGGAAGCTTGGCAGAAGCTGCTGTCCAAACAGAGGAAGCGAGCTGTGGTGGCCTGCTTGAGAATGGCTCCTTTGTACAACATGCCGAGGTATTCCACACTGAAAAAAAAAAGACTTGCTGGATTAACATTTTAAAATTATGGAAGTATTTTTACCTGGTATAATTGCGTTGTTATACCAAGAAACAATTTTGCTCATCAAACAAAGTATAAACATGATAGAACAACATAATGTTTTATTGTTAATGGTATTGATGACCTTTCAACTAGATTGTTTTGGGTTGATCAAGTTAGATTTTTTTTTAGGAGTTTTAGGATTTTTGGTTGTTAATTTTGCCTGATGACCTTGCTTCACCTCAGCTAGTTTTTTGGGGGTTTTCTTTGGCTCTAGCATAATTTTCTTGGTTTGCTTGTCCAATGAGAGTCAACTTTGTTCCTTGAAAGAGCAATAGAGAAGTTTTCATTTGTCACTTGAAGTTCTTTAACTCTTTTTAAACTTTAAAATAAAGCATACACATGCGTACATGAACCTGCCACACGCTGGAAATCTTGTAATCGACTATCGTAACAAATTTTTTGGGGTTGAGAGAACATGACACATTTGTAAAAGTTCTTTCATTGGGATGATTTTGTCATGTTCAAACACAGACAGAAGCAGATTATGTTACATTTACATATTACATTTACGTTAATGCAACAAGCATACATTTTTCTGTATACAATAGTGAGGGAAACATCTCAATAAACTCAATTCTTGAACTTTTTTTCTGTTTTTGATTTGAATCGAAGGGAGATGTTTGTTTTCCAGGCACAGAGCGGTGAATCTGTTCCTTCAGGGTTATGAGAGAGTCTGGATAAAGGCAGAGCGGGACTCCACGGAAGACAGACTCATCGTGGACATGGCTGTGAGTTCGCAGAGCAAGCTGTTGGTTGAGGATTCAATTCTGAATCCAAAGTAGAAAAAAATCCACTCTACGTATTTTTACCAAAACGAGAGCCATTCAAACCTCTCATAAGTCAAACTTTGCAGAAAGCATCCGATGTAGAAATCCGAAATAACGGAGCGAAGCCGAGAAGAAGCATCGACTCTCTTCATCAGCTCATCAGTCTCTTCAGTCAAAGAGCCTCGATGGAGGGAAGGTCTGTGTTTGTGATTAGTTCTAGCATTCGTGTGTTGTGTCTGAAGGTCACGGCAATCAGAACGCTTCATATTGTCTTGTTTGCCGCATTTGAGCTGAATTCTGCTGCAAATGTCTTCTTCAGTCTGTCTATCTGTCCATTTATCAATCCATCACTCAGTCCATACATTCCTCTCTGCCCTTTTGTTTGTCTGTCTGTCTGTCAATGTATTTGTCTGTATATTCATCTGTCCCTCTCACTATCCATCCCTTCGATCATCCATCCTTCCATCCATTCAGCCATCAGAACATACATTTAGAGATTGAATTTGGATATCTAAATAGGAATCTAATGGCCGGATCCTGAGAAAAGATATGAAAAAATGGCGATTGACTGTTCAGTGCTTATTTAATCGGTGATTGGTCAAGTTCAGGTTCAAGTTCAGTGCATTTATAGGGCTTTTCACAGTTACAACTGTCTCAATGCGCATGTGTGACAATGTAAAAAAAGATTGATGCATTGTATTAATTTGAACAAGAAGATGGTCACTAATGTGAGATTGTCACCCAAATGTACAAATCATTTCATTTGACCAATTTCTTAGGTTGGAACATATGTGTTTGGCTATATTTCTCAGTAAATATGTTGCATGGCATGAAGCTCAAAGGAAATTAAAAGGAATTTCCTTGTATCCAATGAAAGGATGATCTGGTCATGCTGTACCACATCTAGATAATAAGAAAAGTCAACTTCATATGAATAAGACTGCCATCCTGTTGTTAATCTGTTTTGTTCCAGCCTTTTTTTTTTTAATTTATTTCTAATAATCAAGTTTACCTTTGCCAAGACACGTCAACTTTATATCAAATAATATATTTCATTTGACTGCAGAAAAAACGGTAAGAAATTGACTTTCTCTCCAAACCAAAAAACATAACTACAATATCTGTTTGCTACCAGGATGAGTGTTTTCACCTTCGATTAAACGCAAAACTACGGCTCAAAATCTCACATTCTTTTCTTTTCTTCCAGTAAAGTCGAAGAGGATGATCTGTACGTCTGCTATGCTGACATCATGGCTAAGGTAAAAAAAAAAAAATCTCCCAGAAATGATTCAGCGATATCAACGACCTCAAAGGTTATTGAACTACTGTAACTGTAGAGTTGCCAAAGTGAGGAAGAAGATCAAGATGAAGGAGAACTAAAGTCATTTGAGGTAAGAAAGCTGGTATCCCAATTCGTTATTGATTTGTTTTAGAAAGAAAGTAGCAGAATTGGAATAGTATGAGCTGACATTGTAACAATCTTAAGTTCATTAATTACGTGATAAACGATTGACCTCAGCAAAGATAGATGGAGAAAAGAGTGACATGCTGTATTTGTTTGGGAATTGATTGGGAAACTAATTAATTGTTCTAGGAAAAAGAAATGGAAAAGCAGAGACTGCAGTATCAGCAGGCCCGACTCCATCAGCGAGGAGCTGCTGAGATGGTTTTACAGAACCTCAGTGCCAGCGGAGGTACAGCCCGCTAACGATTTACCATGATTTCAATGCGGTTTAAACGTGGGAAAAATCACAAATTGTGTTTACGCAATATCAAGCTGCAATTTTATTTTTTTTTATGATTTACTTCCTGTTCTTGTGATATTCTCGTGCAAGTGATTAAGATGTCCAATCAGAATCTCTTAGATTATGACAAAAACAGACCAGGGGAAATTTACTTTACACTCAAACCATAGTCGAAAACGCTAACGCAGTTGCCGAAGTTGAAAATTAAATCGCAATTGCCTTATTTATTGCAAAGATGTGGTTTTCTTGTGTGAAGCGTGTGGAAATGCCATTATAGTTCCTCTATAGCACAAATGAACAGTTCCGTTGGAAAAGCCTTTACAGTCGCAATTGAACTGGAATTTGGAATGGAATGGAATGGATGGAATTTAACTGTATTCCAGGTTAAATGAAAAACGAATCTGTTTATATGTTGATTTGAATCCGTAAAGCTATCAGGTGCACAATTTAGAAAAATGAAAAAAAAAAAGGGAAAACGAGCAAAATATAAAGGAGTGCAACAGCATTCTCTGTATCCCTGTCATCAATAAAGCACTAAAAGTAAAGTGTTCCATATATGGAGAAGAAATATATACGTGAAACATTGTTTTAATATTTTTTAAATTTATAATTACATATATAATTACTAAAATACATATATTTGATACACGGGACGTTTTTAACGTATGCATTCATATATTGTTAACAGTTTTATATAAAGCCTAATGAAGACAGAAAGATTAAAGAAAAATATGAACAACTATATTTTCATTATTTAAATATATTCAGCTGAATAGCAGAAACAGAAAACACTTTATATGTAAATATATTAAAAGAGGGCTAGGGTAAAACACACATTTATGTTAAAAACAGATTTAAATGGGCTTTTAAAGAGTTTCCCAATTATTTTATGTAAATACATTTTCCGCTGGGTCAGATTTTAGTTTTAGTTTGTGTTTTAATGGGGTGTTGTAATATTTTAAGCTATCTAGTGTGATTTGACATTTAGAATATTTAATCTATGTTATATTTAAGTGTGCAATACTGTTCATGTTGACATTGTGTACTTAAGAAATATAAGTTTGGTCGCCAAGAGAGTCAATGTTTTAATGTTATAATCTTTAGAGTATTTAATTGTTTCAGAATGTTGATTTTCTTGTTTATATCAGGGGAAATGGGTCGACTGGTGGCAGCCGCACTGAAGCTTGGCATCGCGACCCTAAACGGAGGAAACTCGTGTGTCCAGCAGGTGGGTTTCGGAAAGGTCAGACAGGCTTTCTGATATGTCAGGCTGATAATAAAAAGCCTAAAGTTTTGACATTTAACACCAAACCCAACTTTAATATCAAACGTCTGTTGAAATATCTTTTTCCTTTACAGAAAATGCTGGATTATTTGAGGGAAAAGAGAGACGTTGGCTTTTTTCACAGTCTGGCTGGACTTATGCGATCCTGCAGGTTTTTTTTTATTTTATTTCACTGCTTTTTTTATGCTGTATAAGACTTTTTTTTTTTTCAGCATTGAGAATCTTGAAGCACCTATGAGTGTCTTCATCATTCTCAAATCTTTGGTTTAACAAGTGGAGAGGAAATCCCTTTATAACCTTTCATCGTTTTCTTTGTTATGATGGAAGTGTGAAGAGTGTGTTTATAATTCTGTGTCACAGCGTTCTGGATCTCAACGCTTTCGAGAGGCAGATGAAAGCAGAGAGTTTAGGAGTGGCCGCTGAAGACAACTCCGGTACGGCGCTGACGTCTCACACAAGCCGCTTGAAAAACGACTGCGAGACAGAATTTCGCATTTATCGATATTGATTATGATCTTTCTCTGATCCCAGGAGCCAGAGTGATGGCAGATGAACGGCTGACCTGTGATCTTTTCAGATTCCTTCAGCTTCTTTGTGAAGGCCATAACTCAGGTAGTGGCAGATTTATTTTTTCAGCATATGGTAAAATGATGTTCGCATTATTTTCTAAGAAAGGTTGATCATGGAGAATCTCTGGATTTATAATCCAAATGTGAAAGACTAAAGTCAAAAACAGAAATGACAGTAAATATAAAAATGTGGCAATTTTTCAACTGGCCTGTCTTTTATAAATCTTTACCCTTATTATGTTTTGCAATTGTCGCAAACAGTCTTAGACTTTTATATATATATATATATATATATATATATATATATATATATATATATATATATATATATATATATATATATATATATATATATATATATATATACTGGTATATATATAGTCAAATTAACGATGACAACAAAATGAGTAAAAGACTTAAAACAAGTAAAATTATCTGCCAATGGGGTAAGAAAAATGTATTTAGTAAGACAACTTGAAACAAGTCCTCTTGAAACAAGCAAATTAATTTTTTGTTCCTAATTCTAAGCTAGTTAATTTATCTTGAATAAAAAAACAAGATTTATTGTGTAATTTCAAGATGTTTTGGCTTCTTTGGTCAATAATTAATTTTTTGCAGTGTAGACCCATAGTTGTGAGAGTGTTACAGTCTGTGATTGAGGCTGGCCAAGGATATGGTATTGAGATTACCTGAACTTAAGAACATTTATGTCGGACCACTTCAAGCCACTTTAATGCAGTTAAGCTATCTATGAACACACACACTCTACATGGTTTAATCTCTCTCTATTTTCTAATTTGTGGCGAGACTTGAACCAAAAAGCCAAATCTTGAACCACTAATCCAGATGTGGTCACACTGTTTCGGTTGCAAGCTACTTTTAGCAGCTAAAAATGTAAAGCTAAATGATCAACCAACTATAAAATGCAAGACACACTTCTGTGCTTGCATTGACTTTTCTATATCGGTACAATGTACGTATGATGATATGTCTAGCATAATTACTTTAATAAGCATTGCGCAATACTATAGTGTACATTTTTGTAGTTATTGCAGTACTTACTGATGACTTACTGAAGAAAATGTGTGTGTGTGTGTGTGTGTGTGTGTGTATGAGAGAGAGTGTGCGAAAGTGAGACAGCTGTGTATTGTGTCTCATTGTTGCAAAGAAACAAAACGTATTTGATCTTTCTGAGTCTTTTTAGCTTCCATTTTGTCTGAAGGGTTAAATTGACCTGAATATTATCATTGTAACAAAAACATGTAGCGAGGAAAGGTTCTTTTTTTCTCTTTTTTTGCGTTTCTAAATATAGATTTTTTTTCAAAAAAAAAATGTAAACCTCAAAGCTTTTCAAAACTGAAATCTGATTTGCTGACCTGTCAAAAGAATAGAAAAAAAGCAATCTTTCGTATTGAAACTGCTAACAAGTTTAATTTGATAAATGAAGCTTATATTATAAACTAAACATTAAACATCACTTTCAGATTGAATTTCAGTGATGGGCTATTTACATGAATGGTTATTATTATAAATGAATCAATTGTAGCTCTTTTGTAAATAAAAAAAAATATCTGGATTCAATAATTCTTATTATTCTTATAATATCTTATTTCTACAAGACAATAATCCTGTGTGGATGAAATGAATCCCACAGATTTTCAAAATTACCTCCGGACTCAAACAGGAAACAACACGACGGTCAACCTCATCATCTCCACTGTGGATTATCTGCTCAGGGTTCAGGCAAGTTCACGGCTCAGACTCCGTATTCCATTCCTTTTTTATTGTGCTGGTGTGTAAGACACATGAAATATAACAAATGCTGTTGTAAGCGCTCCGAGCGTTAAATCTTTCTTGCAGGATCCAGGGTTTGCAACCCAACGCTGCTTCCATAAACCAGTCGTCGTTGACCTCTGTTTCACTGTCTGATGCCGACAATGATGGATGATTTCATATCTGTAGGAGTCCATCAGCGATTTCTACTGGTATTATTCAGGGAAGGATGTGATTGATGAGCGTGGTCAGCAGCACTTCTTTAAAGCCATCAGCGTGGCCAAACAAGTCTTCAACACCCTCACCGAATACATTCAGGTAATTCACACATTCCACCCAGGAGATCTTCTCTAGAAAGGCAGAACTTTAAAATAGGCTCAACCTGAAATGTGTGGAAATTGAGTAGTATGGAATTTTTCTACGGGTTTTGCGGTTGCTCTTTTGGCAATAGTTTGGTGGGTTTTTCAGTGAATTTGAAGTACAGACCAAAACATGTTTTTTTTTAATACAGATTGGATATTTTGTGAATGATGTTGCTTATAAAAATTGCACATTGATTTGTGTGGTACGATATTTGGAGGTAGCTATTTGTTTGCTATTTGTTATTTGAACTTATATGTTCTCCCTGGATTTCTTCCGGGTCTCCAATTTTCACACAAAGTCCAAAACATGCTCAGGAGAATTGGGGCTTGAATATTTTCTATAGGTATGTTTTGGCTCAAGAAGGCCCCAGAAAAGCTCTTCTAAAAATGGATTAATATAAGTCAAATTAGCTAATCTTTCAGGTCAAATAATTAAATACGACTTTGTTCTATTTAGTCTTTTCTAATTGCTTTTTAATTCATTGCAAATATGCAGTAGTGTAAATAAATGATTGTGTGGTTCAGGGTCCATGCACAGGAAACCAACAGAGCCTGGCACACAGTCGGCTGTGGGACACTGTGGTGGGCTTTCTCCATGTTTTTGCCCACCTGCAGATGAAGCTTTCTCAGGTTAGTCTCCACATATCTTACTCAGGCTGATCTGACTTGTAACTTGAAACTGAGGGTTTTGTATGTGCAGGATTCAAGCCAGATTGAGCTACTCAAAGCTTTGATGGACTTACAAAAAGACATGGTGGTCATGCTTCTGTCCATGCTGGAAGGTGGGCTTGTTTTCAGAAGCAGTGGAGCTTCCTGATTTCAATCAAATGGTTTTGTCCTATCTTTCCAGGTAACGTGATTCATGGAACCATCGGCAAACAGATGGTTGACATGCTGGTGGAATCCTCTGGAAATGTTGAGATGATCCTGAAGTTTTTCGACATGTTCCTCAAGCTCAAAGACCTCACATCTTCTGAGTCCTTCCGAGAATACGACCCAGATGGCAGAGGACTTATCACCAAGAAGGACTTCCACCGAGCCATGCAAGAATTCAAACGCTACTCCCAACCAGAGATTGAATTCCTCTTATGTTGCGTCCAGACTTCAGACTGTGATGTTCTGGATTATTTCGATTTTGTTGAGCGCTTTCACGAACCAGCCAAAGATATTGGCTTCAACATGGTGGTTCTTCTGACCAATCTGTCTGAGCACATGCCTAATGATGCCCGTTTGCAAACCTTTCTGGAACTGGCCGACAGTGTGCTCGGGTACTTCCATCCTCATCTCGGGCGAATCGAAATCCTAGGCAGCGGGAAACGTATCGAGAGAGTCTACTTCGAGATCAGTGAATCCAGCCGGACACAGTGGGAGAAACCACAGGTACCGCATAAAGATGTCTTTCTCTTCTTGTGTGCCACCTCTTTTACATCTTTGTGCTCTCCGTGTCGTTTCAGGTGAAAGAGAGCAAGCGGCAGTTCATCTTCGATGTTGTGAATAAAGGAGGAGAGAAGGAAAAGATGGAGCTGTTTGTCAGTTTCTGTGAAGATACCATCTTTGAAATGCAGCTCGCTGCCCAAATTTCTGAATCTGAGAATGGCAAGGAGCTGAAAGTAAAGGGAGGACTGGATGAAAGAGACACGAAGGACAACCTTGTTTCGACGAGGAGCATCAGAAAGCATTTCGAGAGTGTGAGCATGCAAAGCATCATCTCAGGGATCTTCACCTTCATCTGCGGAATTGTGCAGTTGAATATTCGTGCCTTTTTGACTGGGGTTTGGTTTTGCCTTTATCTGCTCAACCACATCTTCTTGAGCGGATGGATTATTGATGTTGCTAAAGAGATGGAACTGGCTGACCTTTTCGGGGACCTTCGGGATCCAACGATGGTGGAGAGTACAGGGGCTGCTGAAGAAGACAGAAACAGTGGCGGTGGTATAAGTGTGTTTTCATCCCAGTGTCATCAGAGCGGCTTGAGTCTGGATCTGTCTGCAGTGTCTAGGGACCCTCAGCTTCTCACGGATGTTTTCGGGTTGTGTCTGAAAAAGGAGGGAGGAATGTACAAGTTGTTGAACGTGGACCAACATGACCAGAATCCCAATGAATCTAAATTACAGGTCAACAGTAGAATATTGCATGTTCACACATACACACACACACAAACGAACAAACAAACACTTCCATATTATCAAAGTGGTTTTTTTGTATTCAATATGTCCTACTTTTAGTCCTTTACAATAGATTTTATGTTAAACAATAACTTGAATGTAAAGGGCCAAGCATTTGGGTCCCCACTTTGACTTAAATGCCTGTACACGCATGTTTATGCAAATCTGTATGTACTCTCTCCATCTCTCTCTCTCTCTCTCTCACTCACTCACTCTCTCTCCCTCTCTCTCTCTCTCTCTCTCTGTATATATATATTATACTGCATTTACAAAAATATAAGCATCCCTTTCCCCAATTTTTCAAATAACTCACAGATAAATGAAAACAAGTCATCTTTATTTAGATGCACTTCTGAGTTGTGTTCTATTTTATGTTTTTAATTAATGGTTCCAGAGGCAGACATGCAGATAAGATTTTATTGGCTGAATAGCAGAAATAAAGAAACATTAGCCACACAGTGACACTTTGCAGTGACTAAATAAAAATAAAATTAAAAGTACAACATTTAGTATTTGAACAAACAGAGACGACAAACCTGAAAAATCAGAAAATCATGGGGGGTGGTTATATTTGCGTACATACGGTATTTTAAATTAAATACATGTATATATACTGTACACACACATCTCAATTATAACATTTTTCTAATAATATTTTTCCAATTGTATTATTGTTTGAATAATAAAGGTACGGAACCCTCTTGGAGAACATAACGAGGAGGTTTCACAGCCTGAGGAAACTGTGTAAGTGCTGCAAACCAGACAAAAGACATGAACTTAAAACACATACAAGTGTGAGAAAACACCAGTAAAACTGCACCAGCAGACTGTGAAAACCACAGACGTTTAGCTTTCATGTGCATCATTACCAGACCCTGCAGGAGCCTTGGAGAACATTAGAAATCTCCTGAAATATAATCTTTAGTGTGTAAGTGGGGTGTCCGGCAGTGAGCGTTAAAATATAGTCGAGAGGTGAGAATTACAGCGCCCACTCTCACCACTCTCGCGTTTATGCTTCTTTTCTGCAAACTTTTACTCTCTACTTGACTAAATTAGTAATTGACTATCTCTACTCTTTACTACTACATTTGAATATTGCAAGGTGATATCGCCATCTGCAGGATGCTGAAGGTACTGGAAGCTATTTATGAGCTAAAACACGTACAACCTGATTTAGGTTGCACTTTATTTGAGGTTGAATTAAAAAGACTTTTTGTTGTTTAGAATGTATGTTGTTCTACCATTTGAACAAATTGAGGTGTTAAATTAAATGTCTACAATGGGACACAAAGCCTCATAAATAGTTGGTTGTTTTTCACATTTCTTTTTTTTGAGCCTAAATTTTTTTAGCCTAAATTTAGTATGAGTAAATAACTTAAATTAAAATTGGATATTTTACAACTTTTACTCAAGTCGTGTTATGTAACGGAGTCATTTTTACAGTAAGGTATCCGAACTTTTACTCAAGTACGGTTACACCTCTGTCGTTAATACTAAACAAAATAATGTTTGATATAATTAATATCAGTACATCTTAATTTATTATTATCATCAGTACATCATGTTCTAAAAATAATCTATGAAAAATCTATTCAATTCACTATAGTAAATAATCTATTTAAGATTAGTAACTCTGTATACATTTATTGATGGAGTGTTAATGTTTTCAGTGTGGAGGAAAGCAAGCGTGAGGAGAGGAAGAAGAGGAGGAAGATCAGATCTGTTAACCTGGAGGAGGCGGAAGCGCAGGAGTCGGCTGCGTGGGGAATAATCCACTCTCAGAAGACAAAGCTGCTGGTACGTTTTTTCTAGTCAATTTATTATTCATTCTGCGTGTATTACTCTATTGACTATTTTTTGCCTTTTTTTTTGCAGAACTGTTTTGCGAGAAATTTCTACAGCATGCGTTTGTTAGCTCTGTTTCTTGCCTTTGCCATCAATTTTATTCTTCTGTTCTACAAAGTGAGTTGAATATTCCCTGATGGTTTATCCAGACGTGTCTGTTCAAGTCTTTCAGACTTCCACTTTTGTCGCGGATGTGTTTAGGTTTCCTCAGCTTCTGGTGATACTGACGAGATGAAGACCGCTGAAGACCACCCTACAGATGTGGAGGCAGTTCTCTATGAGCTAGAGGAGAGCAGCGGCTACATGGAGATGGTTCTCAGCTGCTTGACTGTTCTGCACACGCTCATCTCTCTGTGCTGTATCATCGGCTACTACTGTCTCAAGGTGTCTGTCTGTCTGTTTGTTTTACTGTTAATCTGTCTTTCTGTCTGTCCATCTCTTTGTCTATGTTTCTTTTTTTAATCTGTCTATTTCTCTGATATAATCTATTATTGTCTATTCTCTATCTGTCTTTCTGGCCATCCATTGGAAGTATCTAACTGTCGGTTCATCATATTTTTCAATCTCTCAATCAACCGATCTTTTTATCTGACGTCCGTCCATCCCTCCTTTCATCCATCGATCTTGTATGTCTATTTTTTATGTCTGTCTGTCTGTCTGTTCTTTATGTCTCTGTCCATCTTGTCTATTTCTTCATTTTTTTGTCTCTATGTGTCTATCTAATTGTCTGTCTCTTCGTCACATTTTTCAACCTCTCAATTAAATAATTCTTCTCTGTCTTTTACTCTTTCTGTCTGTATGTCTGCATGCCTGTCTATCTGTCTGTCTATCTATCTACCTACCTATCTATCTCTGTCCGCCTGCCCATCCGTCTATTTATCTCTCTTAATATCTATCAACATCTCTCTATCTTTCTATTTATTTATTTAAATTTTAGGGGAGTTGTGGTCCAGTGGTAGGGGACATGGACTCGTGTCCGAAAGGTTGCAGGTTCGAATCCCCCCTACTACGGGTTCTGCAACTAAGTGTCCTTGGGCAAGACACTGAACCCCACTTGCCCCCCGGGCGCCACGGCTTAAGGCTGCCCACTGCTCCGGGTTTGTGTGTGTTCACTTCACTGTGTGTGTGCACTTTCACGGATGGGTTAAATGCAGAGCACAAATTCAGTATGGTCCCTAGTGGCCATATTGCCGTCACCTCACTTCCTTCCTTCCTCCTTCCTTCCTAAATTTATCTGTCCGCAAAAAGATCTCAGTCTGTCTGTCACTCAATCTTTCCCACCAACCCAATCTTTCTACTGTATATCTGTCGTCTAGCTGTCTAACAATCTGTCTCTATATCTATTCATCCATCTGAGTTTTAGTTTGTTTTTTTTAGTCAAGATATATTGAAAGATTCTATCTTTTATTACGATTTGTACTGAACGAAATGTTGGCCTTCTTACAGGTTCCTTTAGTCATTTTTAAGCGAGAAAAGGAATTGGCTCGCAAACTTGAGTTTGACGGTTTCTACATCACAGAGCAACCCTCAGAAGATGACATTAAAGGCCAGTGGGACCGACTGCTCATCAATACACAGTAAGAAACGTGGAAGCCTTTCCTTGCTTTGTTTGACTAAAGGATTTCCTTTCTGCTGCAGATCTTACCCGAGTTATTATTGGGATAAATTTGTGAAAAGGAAGGTGAGGTTGTCAGAGTCAATGTTTGAGACCTTCTTCGTGAAGTATGAGCTTCACGTCTCGGGCTGAGCTGCACTTTGTGTTTGATGCATTGTGCCGTAGGTGATGGCAAAATACGGAGAGCTGTATGGATCAGCACGCATCACTGAGCTTCTGGGGTTGGAGAAATCTGCTTTGGATTTCAGCTCTGAAGCTCCGAATAAACGGAGACCCAAACAAAAGAGCTCCATCACTGCCCTGTGAGTGGCAATCTGTCAGTCATGGCCTCCGCAATACAGTTATTGTCGCTTTAACCCACAAATTTTACAGACGGGAAGCCTCAAAAATCCCCAACAAAACATTAAAAATCATAACAAAAAAGGAAAATTGATTTGACATGACTTATGTTCTCCTAATTTCAGATTGAACAACGTCGACATGAAATACAACATATGGAAACTGGGAGTTGTTTGCACTGACAATGTAAGAAATGTTTGAATGATTTTGTTTAAATTAATTTGTTTTTAATTTGTAAAATTGTGATGATTTTTGTCTCTCTGTCCAGTTCTTCCTATATCTTGCCTGGTACATGTTTGTGTCACTTCTGGGGCATTATAACCGTTTTTTCTTTGCTGCTCACTTGCTGGACATTGCTATGGGCTTCAAGACCCTGCGCACTATACTGACGTCAGTCACGCATAATGGAAAGCAGGTACTGCACAGAGAAACACGGGCTGGGGTTTATTATGCCATTGTGATTGAATAGATACATTTTTTATCACAGGAATATAGTAACAGACATTAGGCAATAGTTGGAATCTAGATATGAAAGTGTTCTAATTTGCATTAAACACTCACAACAATAGGACAATAGGATTCTTTTAAAATGGTTTCAATATGTTACTGCTGTTTCTATGTGTTAAATTGCTACAATTGTAACAAGTGTTTCACTGTTACAGCTGCGAGATGGTGATTGGTTGGTTTGTGTTGGATTGTTACAATTGTAGCGACTCTGAGTATTTATACATATATACAAAATGTATATTTTCAATATTTGCTTCTCTGTGCATTCTACACATTTTATATATATCTACATTTCTATAACATTTTATCATTGTGATATTTTAAAAGATTTAAATCACAATAAGTATCAAACTCAGATTTTCAGAGAATGTTTAAGGCGTTAACTAGTAATCAGTGTTTCACAAACTCCATTTCCCAGAATCCCTTGGGTATCACGCAGTGTCATTGGTTTCATGTGTCTTTTTAAAGTGGATTTTAGATGAGAAACAGGTGGTGTGAATTAACAGAACAGGTGCAGAGAATCCAGTGATGTCATCGTGGGAGGAGTTTTAAGTGAAACCCTGACAAATCCATTGAATGCAGCAGATCGACATGAAAACATTTTACACATGATACTTCAATGTTCACAGTGGTTCTTGCCCGTTTGTTTGGATTATTAAACAATAACTGGCTGAAGAAACAAAAACAAAGGTATTTTGACATCACATGTCACACAAGTGATTCTGGGAAATGGAGTATGAGCAAAGGAAAAATAATGAAAACCTAACAAAATTCCTATAAATGCTAGCTTTCTGATTATGGGCTTTTAAAATAAAAATAAAACAAGCTGTGTATTTTTGCTCAAGACAATAATTTGCTTTGGTGTGGAAAAGTTAAATACATCATAAATCATTTTTTTTTTTGTTTTTTTTTTTTTTAACTTTGTATCGAGACATTTTGTGTGCATTTATTATTGTGTGTGTGTGTGGAAATAAGGAACGCCTCATAATTTTCTCTATAACATGAGGTTATAAAGCCTGTTGTGTGTTTTACAGCTGGTCTTGACATTAGGACTATTGGCTGTGGTTGTGTATCTCTACACTGTGGTCGCCTTCAACTTCTTCCGGAAGTTTTATAACAAGAGCGAAGAAGGAGATTCTGTGGATATGAAGTGTAATGACATGTTCACAGTGAGTGTGAAAATAGAAAAAGATTTGATAAACTGCACATTAAAAGGCCATAAAGTTCTGATTAGTGTGTGTGTGTGTGTGTGTGTGTGTGTGTGTGTGTGTGTGTGTGTGTGAAGTGTTACATGTTCCACATGTACGTTGGGGTGCGAGCTGGAGGCGGCATTGGAGATGAAATCGACGACCCGGCCGGCGATGAGTTTGAGTTGTTCCGTGTCATCTTCGACATCACCTTCTTCTTCTTCGTCATTGTCATTCTCCTCGCCATCATTCAGGGTGAGACAAGGAGAACCGGATGAGATGTTTGTGATTTGTTTGTTTGGTTTGTCCTCTATCTGGTGTCTTGGTGAGCGGCTCTTGAAAGCTTCATTAGTGAGTCGCGCTCTCTCAGAGGAGGAGATCTGAGGACCCTGTGAAGACCAGAGACGTGTGTGTGTGTGTGTGTGTGTGTAGGCGGGGTTAAATCACACAATTACAAAATTTGTCACATAAACTGTTTAACTCGATTTTTTTTCGATTTCTTGTCTTCACCCTCTCTCTCTCTCTCTCTCTCTCTCTCTCTCTCTCACTCTCTTGTTTACACCATCTCTGCATGTTGATGTCTTTCCATCTTTAAATCTCCATCTCCAAATCTCCAATTTCCATCTTGTTTCTATATGTGATTGACATATTTCTTTGTTTCTCTCTCTTTGTATTCCTTCATTTGTGTGTTTCTCTCTTTCATCTACTTTCTCATTTGCTCTCTCTCTCTGTGTCTCTGTGTCTTTGTCTTGCTTTCTCTTTTTATGCATGTTTTTCTCTTTTTTTATCTTTGCTCTTTATCTTCTCTCTCTCTCTCTCTCTCTCTCTCTCTCTCTCTCTCTCTCTCTCTCTCTCTCTCTGTATTCCTTCTATCTTTGTGTAATCACCTCTTTTTTCCTTTTGCTCTCTGTCTTTTACTCTATTTACTGTATATTTGTCTTGCTTTCTCTTTTTATGCGTGTTTTGCTCTTTCTTTGTATACATATTTGCGTGTGTGTGTGTGTGTGTGTTACGCTGTCTCTCTTTCTTCTTTCGCTTTCTTTCTGTTTTATTTTCTCTTATCTCTCCCACCAACTTTCTCTATTTGCTCTCTTGTTTCTTTCTTCCTATCTGTCTTGCTCATTCTAAATGCGTATCTTGCTCTTTCTCTTTCTCTCTCCCTCTTTCTCATTCACTCACATTCTTCTCTCTCGCTTTCTTTCACTCTAACCTTCTCTCTATCTCTCTCTGACACACACACACACGCACACACGTTTAGGTCTGATCATTGATGCGTTTGGCGAGCTGAGGGACCAGCAGGAGCAGGTTAAAGAAGACATGGAGGTGAGTAACACTCACAGCATCAAGCCTTTTAGATCCATCACACCTCTCGCTTTCTGTTCCCGGTCGCTTTGGGAATTCATCGATTCACACATAGGGTTCATATTTGATTTCTCTGCTGGTTAATATGTGATTAATGTCTATCAGCAGAGTTTGTTCCGCCCAATGATTTATTTGCTTTGTGCAGATTGCCGCTGTAATATTAATCTGTCAATATGTAATTCCGTTATGTCTTATTTCTCACCCACTCAGACTAAGTGCTTCATCTGTGGCATTGGGAGCGAGTACTTTGACACGGTTCCCCACGGGTTCGAGTCTCACACGCTACAAGAACACAACCTGGCAAACTACCTGTGAGTATTCAGCTGTGAAAAATACACCTCTACCTTAAAACAGCGTGCAAACAACCAAAGGAATGTCATGACATGAATATCAGATTTCAGCCTATACAGCAGCTACTTTATTTTGTGAAGTTCAAACTGTGCTCAGCAAAGTATATGATTTTGCTTTAAATTATTCATCAGTTTCAGTGTTTTATTTTCACTCTCGCAGACACATCAGCTGCTATGGCAGCATGACAAAGTGTTCGTGCAAGTTGCGCTTTAATCTAATCAATATTTAATCAAATTTAAAAATATATGAAAAATGTTTAAAATTGCACTTAAACAGACACAGAAAACGTTTAGACTAGGGAATCAAATATCACTAGCGTACAAAACACAAACATACACACAAAGAATGCACCTGTGCTGCCTCGTTTCAGCGCTGAGCGCTCACACCTGTGACCGAGCGATCACTGTCCCTGGTCCTGAAATGGCCAGGTGTCTCACAATACAAAAACAAGAAGACTGTAGAACAAGAACGAGTCACATTAACATAGGTTGAAAACTATAAAGATCCTAAACAGGAACAGCTAGATTAGCATTTCATTGTGCCACAAAGATAGTTACATGGAATCCTGACAGTACCGAGCCGGATTTCACTGTTGAGTCGATTTGCACTGAGAACGAGTCTTTGAACCAGTATATTTGTAATTTAAAAGAATTGTCATGAAACATGACATGCTAACATGGATGCAGCTATGAAGCTGCCGGGGATAATTTAGGGTAAATTTACCTATTTGAAGCTTCTCAATAGAAACCTCGAGATGCTGAGTTCTTATACTGTAGTTCAAGTAGCACTTAAATGCAAAACATGTTTTTTGTAGTGTTGTTTTATTACTGGCTTTGTACATTGTGTTTTATTCTGCAGGTTTTTTCTGATGTACCTCATCAATAAAGACGTTACGGAACATACTGGACAGGTACAACTGGACTAGAAAACTAATAATTCAAGCACATGTGCACGTTTCTCAAGACCACTCATACTTCCAAACAATTGACACAAAGTAATGATATATACGTGTGTGTGTGTGTGTGTGTGTGTGTGTGTGTGTGTGTGTGTGGGTGTGTGTGATTCACTTTATTACTTTCTGTGGACGATGACAAACAGGAATCGTACGTGTGGAAGATGCTTCAGGAACGCTGCTGGGAGTTTTTCCCTGTCGGAGACTGCTTTCGGAAACAGTATGAAGAACAGCACAACACACACAGATGAGATGCCGAGTTCTCACGCATTTCTGGCACGCGGCACAAAGTTTGTGGCCAAGTTTTTCTGTCTGTCATGAAACTTATATGTTGGTTAATTTAAAAACGTATAATCCGTGTTATCTTTAAACCACACCACGAAAGAACTATAGCAAATGCGTCAAAAATGGCGGGAAAATAAACGAAGAATGAAATGTCAAGCTTTCACTCGCAATCTTCCACTTTTTTTGGTCTTCCATTGTTATAAACTATTGTGTCCAGCCCAGTTTTTCTTCCAAACCAAGCAAGAAGAAGTTCTTCCAGATTCCGAGCGTGAAATGAAAAGGCATCTGTGGTCGAGTCCAGGCCGCTGCAGGGCAAGACACTGATCCCAAACCGTTTCCAAGCTACCGATGAAGCATTTATTCTTGTACAAGTGCTTTCAGAGATCTGATGCTTCATTACGGAGTTGTGAAAACCGATTAATCCACTGGAAAAGAAGCTAACGTGGAGCAAGATGGAATAGACGGGTCTACAGAAACAACCCGCCGGCTTTTTTTGTGCAACCAAGAAAACTATATCTGTGAATCTTTTTTTTTGATAGTGTGGGTTTATAGTGCTGCCAAATTGACCTCATAATACAGAAGAACCACACAGGAGCATGTAACTATCAGTTCAATCAAAGCTTTGGAAGTAAGTGGCTTTGAGAGAGATGATTTGGTCTGTACATGATGGCGGCTCAGGAACGTGCAGAGTTAATGGTGGCTCTGGAGATGGATGCTAGTGTCAAGACTCACGGGTAATAAACTCGCCTGTGGTCTTCTCGCTGCTTGAGCTCTGACTGGAGTGCGACCCAGAGCATATCAGGGGTTTCTTTAGACCTTTTCTCGCCTTTGTCACAAACCAGGTTGAAAAAAAAATGTTGAACGCTCAGAAAAATTGCCCCTAGCATAGTTTAATTATCACCTATGCACCAATAAGTCAAGTCAAGATTTATTTATAAAACACATTCAAACACCACCAAGGTAGGCCAAAGGGCTTTACATGTTTGAAAAGAAGAAAACGTAATACAAGCAAAACATAGCAAAAAGAGCAGGACATTAAAAGACAACGGTTAAAACTGCACATCAAAAGCCATGAGTGTAAACGAAAATAAACTCTAAAATTCCTTTAACGTTTAATAAAAGCTTGAATTGCAGATGAAAAAGGTTAAGTTGACATTTTGTAAGTGTATGTGTGTGTGCACGTGTTGCTCAAATCAGTTTTGAGTAGTACTAAAACCTTGAAGGAAGCAAACGCCTCGCAAACTTCCCGTAACTGTCTCTTCTCTCACATGCCATATCCTGATACGGCATTTTCAGGTTCTTCTTCACACTCTCAATGACTATATATGTTGATGTTGATGTCACTCCTCTGTGATTTTGAAATTAACTTAAACCATTGTGTTGTGTGATTTATTATTAGAAAGTACAGCCATCAAGGCAAAGAACTGGTTATAAAAGGGTTTTAGACCGAACACGGAGTATTCCACAATGTTGGACCAGCGACAGTGAAGGAACGATCCCCGCAGATTTTTAGTTAAGACCTTGGAGTTTTTAGAAGCCCTTGGCCACTGGATTGTACGGTTCTTACAGAGGTTTGCGGAGATTCAGACAGATAGTGAGAAGCAATTTAATGCTAATAGTAAAAGTTTAAAATCAATTTGGTATTGGACAGGTAGCTATGTATGGAGCGTAAGATAGGAGTGACGTGATCGTATTGACGTCTACCAGTTAGAGTTCTGCGTTTTGAACTAACTGGAGGCGTGAGAGTGTCGACTGTGCAATGCCAACATACGGCATTCTAAAGCGAGTTGCAATAATCTCATCCTGAGGTGATAAAAGTATTCATTGCAATTTCAAGTTCAAGTTAGAGAGTCACAAGTTCGGTTTGTTGAAAAAAAAGTATTGTTATGAGAAGTATTTAGCCAGAATAGAAGTAGACAATTATATATATATATTAACATAAGCTTTATATGTCTCCTACTACTACTACTTCTCTTTCGGCTTTTCCCTTATCAGGGGTTGCCACAGCGAGTCATCCCTTTCCACCTCATTCTATCCTGAGTATCTTCTACTCTGACCCCAGCCAACCTCATGTCCTCTCTTACAACATCCATATATCTCCTCCTTGGTCGTCCTCTTGCCCTCTTCCCTGGCAGCTCCATCTCCAACATCCTTCTCTTCTCCTCTGCACATGTCCAAACCATCTCAGTCTGGCCTCTCTGATTTTGTTGCTAACACAGGTAACGTGAGCTGTTCCTCTGATGTGCTCGTTCCTTATTCTGTCCAACCTCGTCACTCCCAAGGAGAACCTCAACATCTTCATCTCTGCTGCCTCCATCTCTGCCTCCTGTCTCTTTCTCACTGCCACTGTCTCTAAGCCATAGAGCATTTATATGCTTTATATGTCTCCATTTTATGTAAATGTAAAGGTCCAGAAGTGTTATTTACATAGAATAAGATCTTGGCGTCAACTGTTTTGGAGAGGCTTGAAATGAACAACATTGGGTTTCTAGACCCTCCAAGAACTGCCAGCTACTATTATATAATGCATGTTGAGGTCAATGGTCAATTGTCAACATTTGTAGACCAGAGTGGACCAGATCTGATGGCATGACAAGTGTTGTGTGACCAGACTGGAGCTTAATCCACCAATGATGACAATGTTTATTTGATCATGCCACGTGGACCAAATCTGGTTTGGTTTATGACCGCAGACGGCCTTCTGCTGGTGTGTGGGCCGCTGGTGGTCATCCAGAATTGGCCCATCATTCGTTGCCTTGTCTATTGTGGGTTAAATCGTGGCTGGTCTCATTTTGCTGTGTGGGACATTTCGATATGAGGTGACGGTATAGCAGATGACTTTAATATAGTAGAATATTTGTCTGCTCTAATCTGATCAGAGACATCACGGTTGAAGTAAAAATGTGTTTCTACCTATTTTATATGAGATTTGCAGAAAGATGATATATTGGACTTTTGAAAAAAGTGAATTGTTTCTGAAACGTGTTTTTGAAGAACTTTTTCATCTCTGTGACCTTGAGCTGAACTTTCTACTACAGTTCTGGTTGAAAATCCTTTCAAATGAAAAAGAATTAACAAGTGGAGAACAATTGAACATAATCTTTTATGCTCAAATGAAGACGCAAGTTCTGCTTCTGTCTAGTACTACGTTAATATTGCATGTCAGAGGGAAAATGATCCGCAATTTTTGCAGTACTGACATTAGTAAAACCTACCCTGTACAGTTACTAGTGTACAGTACAGTAACAAGAACTTCCTGTTGATTATGTTGCCTTTAAAAGCAAAAGCCTTGTTCTGTCCATAGAGAGACGCAACACACACAAAATAACTAACACAACTTCAAACCAGCAATATTGTATTCTAATTACAACATTTTTTAAAAGTTCCACAGAAACATTTACGCAACATTTTCAAAAGTCCTCCTCCACCATCAGTTGTTATTATGCATTATACTGTCACTGAAAAACATACCGGTTCAAAAACACAGGTGATGATGCTGAGACTCGTCGAAAGACCTAAAATTCAAATAAAAATTCAAATTTAATTTGTCATACACATTATACATGTTATGACATGTAGTTAAATGTATTTTCAGATTGCTCAGCATTTAAACATAGGAAATGAGGGGAGGGGGTGCATTCGAGAAAGAGAATAAAAAAATGATTGACCAAAGAAATGCAATAGAAATTAAGATAAAACAATAAAAATACAATAAAATAAAATGCAGTACAATTAGGGATTACATTTGAATAAAATTCAAAATACTATGATGATGAAGAAAAAAATAAAAAAAAAGTATACAAAAAATGATAAAATGTAAATAAAGAACAAAAAGGTGACTCAAGTGATCCAGATGAAGAGTCTACCGTAGTTTAACCAAATTAAAGTGACATAGTTAACACAGCTCAAAATGTGATCGGTTGAACAAAAAAGTGGCTTTTTTAATGTATTCTCTAGTCAGAGAGCCTGCAAAATGAAGTCTGAAGACACAAATGATGTCTGAAACGTGATGTGTAAAATGCTTCAATATTAAAATATTTTAATATTAAGGTATTCATTAACAAAACACAATTAACATCTGTCTTGATTCAGAGACGTTTAGGCCTTCAGAAAACACTTTGAAGGCCATGCCGATTACTAAGTACTGTATTCTGTATATCATTATAATGAATTGATTCTACAAACCAGAGTCTTTTTGGATGTATGAGAAGGAATATATATGCCACTTCTACTGCATCTTCAGGAAATTTCACCAGGGTGGTTTAACACTCGGTTGAGCTTCTTGTTAAAGACTTCAACAGCTTGTGGAGTGAAAGAAAAGAGTAATTGATTTGTCACTATCAAACTCAAGCAGACTATTACAGTTTTGACACTCAAGTGGCTCGGTAAACACTCCATACGCGTGATGTTTTTGTTTTTTTTTCCAGTGACATGATCACGTTTCATGATCAAGCATTTCAATAATAGCTTTTCTTCTCTGGTTTATCAAAGCCGAGGCCTGTGATGGTTTTCAATGAGTTGCCGGGTTTAGAAGGACATGGTGATGTTTTTCGCTATCAGACGTCTTCACATTGGTAACATAATTGCTGAGGGAATTAGAAAGTCAACGGCAGTGTTTATGTACACGCACTACGTGTTTAACAATGGACTGTTTGTCAGCTTACCCAGGGCGCGAAAGCCTTTAATAACTTTAATACCTTGTTTTTTTACAAAGTGAAAATGTATCAGTTAGTTGCGATTTTGTTTTATTTCGTTTTAATATCTTTAATGAGTCAATTTTTCTTTAAAATATATTTCTATACAGTAAACGTATTTACACTAACTATTCTTAATGACATAATAGTGTAAAACAGTGATAATATTAGCTAAATAGACAATTGTAAATTATGAACATAAAATCTTGTTGCATATATGTAATTGAATATAGAGTGAAGACACAGAAAAACAACTATAGACAGCCATTGATTTTTTTTTACATGTTTGAATCTGTAAATAACAAGTTTTAATGCCATTTAAAACCCCACAGAGTATATTATAATTTGTATTAAAAAGCAAGCTCTTATTTCTAAAGATAAAAATTATAATGCAGTTCTAATCGGAAATGCCAATACTGTAATCTTAGCATTCTGTCTCCGAAACTGCATGTTTTCATGTTCAATATGGCGTTGAATTGACTTTTCACGCTTTTTGGCTGCTTAATATGCAGATCTGCACTGGCTTTGGCACTTGAGCGGGGGAATTTAACTGTCACTTTGAGTTTGACACTGAAGTGGAATGGTAAATAAGATGCTGCCAGATTTCGATGTTCTCATTTTGCAGATATCCTTGCTTAAATTATCATTTAAAAGTTAAAAATGTTGACGCTCAGACATAACTGCAGACTGGTTATTTTTATCACTCAAGGTCACAACAGCCCTTCATAATGTCACAACTTTTGGAGAATGATATACACTGACTTATCAGTGTCTAAAAGAAATGCTATTATATACTAAAGGTCCTACAATTTTTTTGTCCGGCATGCACAAAGTTTTTTTGCACTTCAACAAGAGCAAAACAAAAAAAATGTTCACATCAGAAAACAAAAGTGCTTTTAAATCAATTAGTTAAAGACAATGGTGTAAAGTACTTGAATAAATAGGCTTTGTTACTATACTGAAGTATTTATGGATACTTTGTACTTGTGCTGAGTATAAAATGTAAGCAACTTTTACTCTCTACCTGACTATTTTTGATTGAGTAAATGTACTCTTTACTCCACTACATTTGAACGGACAATTACTGTTACTCGTTACAGTGTGATTGTGTACGACAAGTTGGCATCTTTTTCTACCGCGGTTCATTTCTTGAACAGACGAGGCGATATCGCCATCTGCAGGATGCTGAAGGTACTGGATGCTGTTTATCAACTAAATCACGTGAACATAAATTAGTGGTTGGACTTTTTTGCACATTAGAGTTTGACTGAGACAGACTTTTTGTTCGTTTTTATCTATTTTGTTCTGAGGTGGTAAATATCATTTCTGTATTAGGAAGTAAGACCTCGTGAATAAAGAGTTTCATGTTGTTCACATTTTAAGGTTTATTTTGAGCCTAAATTCAGGATGAGTAAAATATATGTTCTTTTAAAATTGGATACTTCACAACTTTTACTCAAGCCTTCTTTGTATTGGTAACTTGTAATGAAGTCAATTTTAAAGTGTTTGTACTTTTACTCAAGTATAGTATTCAAGTACTATTTACACCTCTGATTAAACCTCACTTAAACCTATTTACATTTTATTGGCCATACACTGTCCAGTTTTAGAAAAACTGAAATGTCTTGAAATTTTTAAATGACCGGAGACTCCAAACTATAAAACAGAAATACAGTAGATTTTGGTTAGTTGGGTCACTGGTTAATCAAGACATTTGCTTATTTTAAATGCATCCCACAGTACCAAAATTAATTGTATCAAGCCCGATATTTTTCACTCATTTGGACCAAAAATCTTCTTAAGTGGACTAAATAACGTTAGAGACAAGTATGTCCATCCCTCCAACCACTTTGCACTGCTTTGCCATTTCTGGGTCACGGGGAGCCAATCACACAACCCGATTTGTAGTCATCCAACCAGAGCAGGACACACAGACAAACACATTCACACTCTCACTTAAATCTAAGTGCAATTTTTCCAGATTCCTGTTTTGTATTGTGGGAAGAAAACGGAAACCTGAAGAAAACGCAACCAAGCACCGGACCAACATCTATACAAAAAGACACCAGGCTAAAATTTGAACAGCTTCGACTTGATGTGAGGCAATAGCGCTTCCAACTGTGGCACCCGTATGGAATGGGATGATTGTGGAAGAAGATGTGAGTTCAATTTTTAGATCTTTGGGTGGTCATGCGTCATATATGCACTGATGTATGTGTGTGTGTGTGTGAGTCATAGACTGGGGTTGTAAGGCATTCAGCAGATCACTCTCCTCATCCCACTGTCAAATAGAGAGTTCCCAGTATTACCATTTAGATTACAAATCATGATGCCAATCAGCCCAGTCAACAAAGAGTCTCTGTCAGGTACATGAAGATGCTCGACTGAATGATGACAATAAAATCCAGAAGCGCTTCATTCTCCTGGAGGAACAGGGGCTTCCAAACTACTAAACTAGGCCATTGAAACCTCTCAAGACTTTTGCAAACCTGGAGAATGATGCTAATCTTCCAGCCCGTGGGAGACGGATCTGTCGTCGACCCACCTGTTCAAGCCTAATACCTCAGCATCACGGCGCGTGTGAATGTTCTCAAAATAGCAGAAAAACAAACGCAACGCCCAATGTTCTGCAGTGTGAGCACGACACCCACATCCCCGTCCCGTCTTCCACCGCTCCATCTGGATTCACTTCCACGGCTCTGAAAATCTGTAGCTTTTTCTCCAAAAAACGTTATTTATGTGGGAAAGAATCCTTCAAAACCACCCACATTCCTTGTGTATGTGTAGTGTGTTTGTGTATGTGCTTTTAATATTATACATTTATTTAATGATTGATTAATTTTTTAAAATTGAGCTTAATCTCTAAATTAGCTCTAAATTAGATTTTTGTTCATAATGAGCATGAGCACCACCCTCATTTTCAATCACAAATTAAAAAAAAATAATAAAATATAATAAAAATAAGTATTGTAAAAGCTCTGATAAAATGTCGACTTCTCAACTCTTCTATCGGAGGGGCACTCCATTAGAGGATGGCAGTAGAGATTTCTACATGTGGGTAACAATATCATAAAATGAGGACACATACAGCAAAGGCATTGATTAATGAGCAGCAAGTGGAACTGTGCGTAATATTTCAATGTCAATTCATAAATGGTACGTTTTTACACGGCGAGAAAAACATAATTAGCCAATGAGACGCTTGCATGTGTTCACGTAGTTATTTAACTGTTTTTAGACATGTAAACAAATCATTAACACGGTTACATGATCCTGTTTCATTGTAAGAAGGGGCAATTGAAGCGATTTGTCTTAAAAGAACACAATAGATGTTTAAATTGCAAAGGCTTGGTTGCATTTTACCTATTTGCCGACTGCCGTTAAACAAAACAGAAGAAGAAGAAGAAGAAGAAGAAGAAGAAGAAGAAGAAGAAGAAGCAACAACAACTACTACTATTTCCTGAATGAGGTAATTAGAACAGACTCTACTCTGACTGCAGTCTCTCTATGAGGAAGCTTATGTGAATAAGTTGACTTACCACAACAATACACCTCAGTTGTCTGAGACAGATGAGATTCTGCTTAGATTTTGACATGGTGTTAGATGCTCTTACTCACATTATTTAAATCCAACCTTACAGTATGTTGGTACACAAGCCCCAAAGAGCACAAGATGTGAATATATGTATGTATTTAAAAGTGGGGTGGTCTATTGATGCTCGTGGTCTATTTTTCATTATTTTCATCAGTGTGGTCGCTCTTTTAGAGGAGGTGTTCTATTAGAGGTTATATGGTAACTAAAATAAAATAATTTCTGGCTAAATTCTTCTCTTAAAATATCTCTTTTTCTTTTTTTAACAAGTCTAATTTGTGACTCATCATTCCGATTTGGTGACATTGCGATATTGTATAATCATTGCCGCCACTAAAAAATAACAAGTAGCGGTATTGCGACATTTTTTTCTTCAGAATTGCAATTAAATTTAATTAAAAATATAGGTTGAATGGATCAATGGATGGAGAGACAGACAGACAGATAGATAGATAGCTTTTAACTTTAGGTTGATAGTTAATATAGTTTTTTTTACACAAGTTGCATGTTTACATTGTTGTTATCTGATCACTGGCATTAGATCTTATAGTTGACTCAGTCTTCTAGCAGATGAGATGGTGCTCGGGTCTCAGAGAGTGGTTTCCATTTGTTCAGACGGAGCTGTGTGTGGACATCAGCCGCTCCCCGACATGAAGAAACTGAGGCCTAATCGATGGAGCGAGATGCGATCTTATATGTCAGCAGGATTAACTCGCTGCAGCTGAGCGGGAGGAACGATGTGAGTCTGTTACAAAACAGAAAATGATGATGATTATCTTGACAATAATGATAATGATGATGGACTTTTCCGTCTTGTAAGTCCCTCACTGCTAGTTCATCACTCGCAGCTATTACGCACTCTATTAATCTCCATGTGAAGGAAACATACGGGCTTTGAAATACGTTCTTACCTCGGATTCTTTTAGAATATGTAAACGCTCCACTCAAGGAATTCTGTGGAACGGCGCTGGACTCAGACTGGTGAGCTCTGATTGGTGCGATGCAGATCCAGCCTGAGAGCGAGAGATAAGTCCACTAGGTGAGATGCTCTGGTCAGATGTTCTGAGTTGGTTTCTGACTGCTCCACTGACCGCAGAGGGAAATAAATTTGCTGCTGTTTAGCCTCAATCTCCTTCACACAGATGAGGTGTGTATCTGCAGCGACCAATAATGCGACTTTCTTTTCAGTATAGTGGTACCCCGACTCACGAATGTCCTAGTTAACGAAAATCCAGAGGAACGTAATGCGTCGGCGCAAAAATGTTCTCTCGAGTTTCAAAATATTTTCACTTAAAAGGAAAGGAGCACTTTTTCTTACCACTAGCATGCAGGGAGATGAAAGTCCAGACGTGTATAAAACAGATGTGTAATGTTCTTTGCACGTCAAATAATAATAAAAAAAAAAACAACCAACACACTAGTTAGTTTCAGAGATTTGCTCCCAAAATAGAAAATAAGATCGTATTCTCCCAGAATGATGAAGCTTCTTTGTCTCCCGCAATCTTATTACATTTATTACCAATATTTTATCATTTCTAAAATAAACTTTGTCTGAATTTATGAAGTCATGGCACGAAATAGAAGGAACACATGTAAGATGAAATACAATTTTCACCAAACAAAATGGCTCTCGGCACGGATTATTTTCGGATTATTTATTATTAAAATCTGTAGAAAAAGTAAAGCTATACACTTACATATTAATTCAAACAAATGCATTTCAGGGACACATGCATTCATCGTCTCGCTTTCCCAAATCCAAATGTGTTTATGTAAGTAATACTTTTAATTAAACGATTTTACTGGCTCAAAAGCATTAACCAGAAAGGTTTATTTAAACAAACCGTATTTTACATTTAAAGTATGCAGTAACTTTAAAGTAACGCAACTACAGTTAACTATTTCCCGAAACAGTTCTTGCGTGTCCCCATAAGTTCTGTAGGAGAGCCTTAAGCTTTCCCATGCTGTCTCGCTCCGTCTATCCTCTGGTGGTCCGACGTACTGTACGATACAAAGCCACTGGCCTGTTACTGATATCTGTCTGCTACATTAGTTCAACAGAGACAGGACACAGAAATTGGAAATCAGATAAGAGTCTGCAATGCAACTGGGAACAGCGTAATGAATCTGGTGGAAGCAGGACGGTGTGTGTGTGTGTGTGTGTGTCTGCAGTGGGCTGAGAGGGAATCACACTTTGATGTTCACCCTGATGAGTCTATCCTAACAGGAAACCAGATTTATCACTTGATTAAACTCAGCAGAATGGTGTTGTAAGGCTGATGCAAGGTCGATATAGAACATGCTTGTGCTGAGCGTGTCTGAGGTCTGCGCTCTCACACAGCGGCCCGCCAATTTCCTGTTTGTATATTCATAAAAAGAAATTTCATTTTAGCTTGGTAATTGCAGTCTGGTCACCGACTGATCACTGATGTTCTGATCGCAGTCGGTCGCTTTTTATCCGCTGTCCTTTTCGATTTGCTCCATGGTTCTTTGCTTTGCACAATTACCCTCCATTCTGGTCGTTTTACTTTTTTAATTTAGGTTAATTCTGAACATGCTGAAAATTGGTCAGTTTAATATTTTTTTATTTAGTTGCTAGCTCGGAGGAGAGATAAATGGCCGGTGGTTTGGGTTTATTATGAGCCATAATTCAGCGGTGGCCTTTGATAGCTGTGTTTAATTAGCCGAAGATAACATATAATCTTATTTATAACTTCTGATTAAATTCACTGAGCCATTTTGCATAAAGGATAAAACAAATTCCTTATTGCTTTGGAAAATCGACTTAATGATGGAAGGACAAGTGAACACACTTTTTAAACCTTGTATGACACAATTTGTTTTTGTTTTTTTTTTCCTTTTTTTGTTCGTTTTAATGTTTTACTTTGTATCTTTAGCAAAACATTTGTTCATAATGAATAGGTGAAAATTTTAATAAACTGGCTTTTAAAAACACTTAAATACATTAAATTACAAAATGTAGCAATTTATTGTTGTGGACAGAAATTTTCAGATATTAATTTGTTTCATATATTCCATTATTGTTTTACAAAATATTTCATATATTGATTTTACTTATTGAAACATAAATTAACTGAGAGTTTGTACTTGTGATTAATTTTCACCTCTACACTTTAGTCACCACTGAATTATGTGACGATGTATGTGTTGAAGTCAAACTGGCCAATCAGAGTAGAGCATTTTCAACTCCGACGACTAGACCACAATTGTCTCAATCGTTTGCTTTATATAGAAATGTGATGGATTCGTTTTTGTGTGTGTTAAATTTAAAACCTTCATGTTCATTGAACTACTTCAATTGACAACGACATTCAATTAAATCAATGTTGATTAATGTTATGAACATCAAACCAACTGAGATGATCATGTTTTTTTTACGGCTAGAGAAACTTTCAAACAATCTTTTCTCTCAAAACGAAACAAAGCAGAAAACATCTTGAAATTACTGATGTGCCAAAGTCAAAGCTTTGAGTTTTGAGATTCTTCTCAAGCGCTGCCTACTAATCACATTAACTCTGTGTATGTTCATTTCAACAAATGAAAAGTACGTATTAGCATAAAGTGTATGGCTTTTTGGGTAATTGTTTATTGTAATTAATCTGCAGTCCATGTAATAACAATACAGGCTTAAATAGGCTAATTGCACAGATTCAGTCAAATTTACCATACAGAAGGAAGAACGATGGAGGGATGGATTTTTTTTTTTTTTTTTATGGAGCTTAATGCTGGAGGCCTGAGAGAGGAGACGGCTTTGCTGTTTCAATCCCGGAGCTCTCGGGGAATGAAAACAAGACAGATGGAGGAACGATGGAGACCAATCAGTCTATTTGTTTCAGTTGATAAATCAATTGTTAGATTTCTCATGGAACCTTATCTTGCTTCCTGCACTGCTTATCAAACAATACACGTCTGTGTGGTTCTCTTCATTACAGAACTTTAATCATAAATCATGGGGAACATGGGAGTGTGTTGATGTCAGATTCATTTCTGCACATCGCTTAAACAGGTTTTTATGGGACAATTTGTATTTTTAAAATTTAACGCATAACATCTGCTGGTTGGACATGCAGGGTAGGCTTTCAATTGCATTACATTTACAATTACAATACTCGTAAAAAAATATAAAGCAAACTGTCAGTAAATAGACTATGACCACCTTCTTCCAAAAATATCCAAGTTTTAAGCTTTCTGATTTCATAAGTAAAGTGTGAACACGCTGGTGCTCATTACGCCAACCTCCGTGTCGCTGGCCGAGCTGCGGATGATTAACTCCATCCCTGCGGCTTTAGGGATGTCATTTGGAAAGAAATGGCTTGAGGAACACCTTTTGAGCATTTGCATCCTGCTGACTCTTCATCAATACCTTGGTTCCCCCAGGTTCCCCATATTCAGCTCCTGTGCTCCATCACGGTCCTGGGATGCTCTTAGGAGACGGTTGGTGTGATGAGAGTCTTCACGTCAGACGGTGTGTGTGACTGGCCTGGATGGGTGAGAGGAGAGAGGCAGGTTGACAGCTTTAATTGTGATTCTAAATCTGATATAATTAACCAGGCTCCATTAAATTAACCTGATTGGCAGATGGAGAGGGGGCGGACGAGGGGCTTCGGTGGGGGAAGGAGATGCAAAAACAAACACCCATGCTATTTTTATTCCTACCTACGGTTTGGCTGGAATGAGCTATTGTTGTTCATTTGAAATTGAAAAATGAACAATGTCACACACGTATATATACACTGTATATTTTTCTGGTATTTTGTCTGTATTTTATTGTTTCAATAGCCACTTTCACACATCAATGCCGATAAATTGCCAGAGAATTTCCAGAACGACTTTACCCGTAAAGACAATTCACACAGTGTTTTCAAAATACCGGTATTTCAGAACTGGCCACATCTTTTAAACAGCTGCACCTCGTCAGAAAGATCTGATTGGCTCAGAGCAGCTTTTTTTGTATTCACACAGGGCAGTTTGCCGGGAAAGTTACAGCTACACCTGCCGGCAAATTTCCGAAACAGATTTACCGGCATTAGTCTGTTCAATTTATCGGTATAAAAATGCTTAAAATTTGAGAGTACTTATTTGTTAATAGCTAATTTAGCATTTAAGGCAAGCTAATGTAAATTAGCCCAGTGCGCCACATGCTGTTGTCAAATATGGTTGGGTGTCAAAAATGTAAGATTATTATTTGTGTTTGGTCACCTTTAGCTGTGTATTTTGCTGTTTTACAGTATGTTGCTGTTGTTTTCTGTTTAAAGATACGAGAAAAAGATAATTGGCTCTCATTAAAACCGTCCAGTTAGCCTGAATTGTTTATCCAGCTCGAGTATCACAACACTACACAACAATGACAATTAAAGCTTGTTGCACGGAAAAGTCGTCAGTTCAGGAACGAATTTGTGTTTGGGCTGGAGTCGAGTGGAGAAGCTCAGCAAAGTTAATGAGTTAAAATGTGTTGGGTTTCACTGTGTTGAGAGGAATGAATAATGAATGCCATCGTCGTTGTTCTTCGCCTCTTTGTTTGCGTTTCCCTTCTTATTCATTTGTCATCCTGAGTGTGTGTGTGTGTGTGTGTGTGTGTGTGTGTGTGTGTCAGAGACCCTAATGAGCATTTACTCTTGTTCTTCGAGCGTTAGATCATGAGTGTGATTTAAAAACAATTTAATAACCCACGTTTTAACTGTTTAAAACATTGTCGTCCATCATTTGAAGCAAAACATATGCAAAAAAAGAAAAAGAAAACAACACAAAGAAAGAAAGAAAGAAAGAAAGAAGGAATCAAAAACGGAAAAAAGCGACAAACAAAGAGAGAGGAAGAGAGACTGAGAGAGAGAACCAAAAGAGAGAGAACGTGTTATAGCAAGTTAGATGGAGAGACAGAGAGAGAATGTGACATGTGACAGAAAGAAATACAGAAATGGAGAAGGACAATATGAGTGTGTTCATGTGTTAGAGAGAGAGAGAGAGAGAGAGAGAGAGAGAGAGAGAGAGAGAGAGAGAGAGAGAGAGAGAGAGAGAGAGAGAGAGAGAGAGAGAG